>JAODAL010016099.1:0-81774 GCA_025379985.1 Phyllomedusa bahiana
TTTTTTGGGAGGGTTTGTAAAGGGGAAAAAGGGCGGTGTCGTGTTTTTATTTTATTTTTTTGTTTTGTTTTACTTTTTTTTACACTTTTTTTTTACTTTTTAACTTTTTTAATTTTTCACCACGGGGGGGAATTGCATGAACAATGTCAGTTTGTTCTTCAATAGGAGTTCCAATACGCTTATAGCTTTTTTCGGTCTCCAGGGAAACTGTTGCACGCTGCCTGGTACGATGCATTGTGGGCTCGTGAGCCCCAGAAAACCCCCGGTGCTGTCTTCAGCTGGGCTCCCTGGTAGGGAGATCGTCCCGGCCTCGCGCCGTACTGGCCCGGGGATGGCGGGGCACAGGAGCTCATCTGCGCCCGCCCTGCGTGTGCGACCACGGTCCCCCCGACATCGGGGGGTTAACCCCCCGGCCGGAGCTCACTCCGGCCGGGGGGGATGCGCAGATCCAGGGGAATATACCGCCGGTTCCATCCCGCGATCTTGCGCGCCCCGCTTGTGAGCCCGAAGATCCCCCCTTGTCAAAAGGAAAATTTTTGCGGGAAACCCCCCCTACCCGACTTTGCCGTATGAGTAGGCAAATGCAGAAAGGGGGTTAATCTGGGGGTCAGACGGTTTAATGGTCTTCGCGGTACAGGACGATATGTTAATGTCCATTCAACAAAAGGGTGGTTTAAAGATCCTTTTCCCGGCATTTTTTAATTTGGGGGTCAGACGGGTTTTTAAAGGGTCATACGCGGTCCAGGACAGTATAGTCAATGCCCAGTTCAACTAAAATGGGGGGTTTGAAAGACTCCTTTTTTTCCCGGCACTTTTTAATTTGGGGGTCAACGGGTTTTTAAGGGCATGCGCGTTCCAGGAAGGGTATTCAATGTCCAGTTAAGTAAAAGATGGTTCAAATAATACTCCCTTCTGGCGCTTTTTAATTTGTGGGGATGCAGGTTTAAGGTAATGTGTGGTACAAGACGGGGATAGTAATGGCCTGTGATTTTTTTTCGTGGTTTTTATAACCTAAGTGTGTTGCCAAAGATGTGCACTATCCATTTTACGTTGGGATTTAATTCCGCTTCTCCATCCCTTTTGGGTATAAGAAGAAGGTGTTGTTCCTCTCCCAAGACTTTAATTCATCCGCGATAATCTATTATCGACTATCAATCTTATTGAATTGCCGATATCGAACATACCCGATGACATAGTCAATGTAACGTCATCATGTAAAAAGGGACTGACTGTGTATAAATATTGATATTTTTTAAACAGATTGCAACGTAGTCAGGGTTTTGGGCTAAATTCCTTGGGTTTACCAAAGGAATCTATTCTGAGGGCCCACTTAAGGAATTATTCTAAGGTTTAACCCATTCCTACTAGTGTCCAACAAAATAATAAAAAAAACAACAACCTATACTCCCTTTGCTCTACACTTCTGCTTCTGCGCTGGGTTTTTTTGCTCTTCAGTTTACTTTCTGTCTTCCGGTAAGAAGGGATTTTTTGCCAAGCCAGCATCACTCTTCGCAGACAGCCTGTTTCGGGGGTTTTTTCCCCCCTCGTCAGGCAGAGTGATGCAGTTGGGTGATGGGAGACAAGGTAGCTCAGAAAGGGGAAAATCTCCCTTAGGAGAGATCTACTTCTGCAGATAGTGTGCTGATTCGCAAAAAATCCCCTTTTTCTTTCTGAAGATCCCGTGGGTAAAAGCAAATTGAGGTTGTTACATCCAAAAAAGGGTGCAGAGTTCTCAGCTCCTTTCCCCCTAATGCCTTTTTGAAAAGCGGCTTCTGGGTGCAAAAGGCCCAAATTTTGAATCTCCACACCCATATAGGTGCTCTCCCTAAGGAGAGATCTTCCCTTTCTGTCTTCTTCCGGGACATCACCTGTGCACTTCCTTATATCACCATTTGGAGGAAGTGATCAAAGGGATACTGTGCCAAGGCCACTTTTTTGTAATTTTAAACGTATGTTTATTCTTTTAGTCAAAAAAGGTAAAACCTTTACAACTTGGATCGCTCTTGTGTATCAAAAAAAATCACGTGCTTTTGGTAGGAAGGGGTAAAATGGAAAATACATATGTCAAAAACCCAAGTATTAGCCCTTTTAACCCTTTTAAGTAAACAAATCAGGACCCTTAATCTAACCAGCATTTATGCCCAATTTGGCAAGGGGTAACTTATGGAAAGTAATCAAAAAACAGACAACACAAAGACACCAAAAATAACGGGAGGGAATGGGTGGTGGCAGGGTTAGGAGGGGAGGGGTGGTCAGGTCTGTGTTAGACTATATTTAAAAAAGGGGGTGGAGATTAATTTTTCCCCAGGGTTTCCATATAAGTCAAATTTTCAACCCATCAAAAGGAGGGCCATAGGTTTTCCCCATTTCACGGATGTCCTTTATTTTGCGATCAGGATCTTTTGAAGGGGGTCCTGACACTTCCAGTGTTCACTTATGGAAACTTGGTTGGGTTAGAAAGTTAGGAGTAGAGGGATTGGGGGCATCGCAGGTCATCAGGAAAAAGATTAGTAAATGACCCGGGGGGCGGGGGAATTTTAACTCCTAAAATCCCGGTCAGGATTCTTTGTTTTCCACAGGGGTTTTTTTTTGGGGGACAACCCCAAAATATATGCGTCAAAGTTCTCGGGTCTCTCTACATCTTCCAACAAAGTCGGGGACATTAGGTAAAAGCGTGTAAAGTACGGGGAGTGTGTACCATACATCAGCATTTGGTTTTGGGTTTTTTCCCTTGTGGAGACACAAGAAAAGATTTGGGCCCCGGCCGGGGTCCAGATTTTTTCCCCATGCGTAAAGGGATGGGCGTTCCCAATACTCTTCCCATTTCTCTATAGGTGGGTTGGGTGCCTGGGTAGAGTCCGGTGTAATCAGAATTTGATAAATTGGGGAAAATCAGGCCACTGTGGGGGACTTGTTCGGCATAATCTTTCAAAGCTAGTGGGGATCGAAACGACAGAAGAAGAGTTTTGTAAAAAGCGTCTAATCTGCAGGAAGGAATACGTTTGAGGGGGTACCCCAAAAACCCCCTTAAGGACTTCAAAAAGGTATACTCCCCGGGGCCTGTTGTCTACAATATCTGCCAGTTTAAATAGTTTGGGTTTTCGAAAAAATGGTTTCATTGAGGGCCCCGGAGGCTGTTGGTAGCCGTGGGTTTGGAAAAAAAACGATGTCTAGGTGAGCATTGCGAATGGGTTTTAAATTTTTTGTGACAAAGCTTTCCCAAACCTTCCCGTTAAAGACATGGGGGGCCCAACAGTGAGTCTACGTTCTGGTTTTGGTTGTAGAACCAGGGGCAGTTGGGGTGGACGGGGCAAGCCCCCAACTTTTCCAGTTTTTTCCCTCGGCATAGGAACAGTGATGACCAGGCGGGATATGGCGGCTGTGCTGCCCCTTGTATTTTTGTAATCAGGCAAAAAGAGCCTCCCCGATCTTGGAGCCAAAGAGAACTGATTTTGGGAAAACGGGCCTCCCCGAGCCCACACAAAAACGATAAAGGCCCTGCAGGATTTGATTCTTTGGTGGGAATCGGCACAGGCGGTCTCAAACAAGTACACAAATTTGGGAGAGCCTCATTTTTACGCCGCTATTAAAATAAGAGTGAAAAATTTCAGGGTGGCCAGTTACTTTTTAAGGTTCACCTAGGAAATTTTTTTGGGAAGTTCTTTGAGAACAGGTGGCAAGTTGGTGTCAGGTTGATCCCTATATTTTAGAGATCTCTGTTTCCAATTGAAAAAGAAGTTCGAATTTATAAAACCCAAATACGGTAGGGATATTTTGGGGGTAAAATGCCTCCCGTTTTGGAAGTTGACTTTTTACCTGATAGAAGCCCGAAGGGTTCAGTATGTTTTTTTAAATTTTTGATAGTGGGATGCAAATTTTGGTTAAAGGTTAGAAGGATTCGTCCGCGTTTTAATGATATCTTAAATCTCTGTTTCCCCCCCCCGGGGCCCGCGCTTCCGAGTTATGTCGTAAAGGCCGCCGCCAAAGGGGTCGTAATAGAAAAAAAATCATGGGGCAGGGGACAGCCCTGCCTGGTCCTTTTTTTTGTTTGATCATGGGGTTTTGGCGTGGGAGAGAATGGTTGCAAAGGGTGGGGTTAGCATTCTAAAGCTTTCACAAATGGGGCCCCGAAAAACCAAAACCTCGTACTTCAAACAAAACTTCCAGTTTAGGCGATCAAAAAGCCTTTTTTCCCCCCTCTAAGCTAAGTAGTAAGGTGGTTCCTGTTCCTGTGTGCTTATCGATAGGTTTACCCCGTCTATGTTTTCACCCCCTGTTTGCCCACCACAAAAAACCCCCCTGGGCTTTGTTAAAGGGGAAACGACAAACGGTTAGCCCCTATTTTGGCGAATATTTTCATGTGGGTTTAGAAGGGCATAGGCCGATGTTTTGACAATCCAAGTGTTTTTTTAGGTTTGGGGATAAAGGGGTTTTGAAGGGTGGAGATAGATGGGGGAGATTTTCTTGCCTTTCAAGAATGAGTTGAAAGCTCTAAACCATAGGTCTTCTAATTGAGGCAGAAGGTCTGAAAGTATGATACTGATCCATCCGGTCCTGGGGATTTCTTGGGGGTAGATTTTTGAAGTGTGTCCCAAGTTTTCAACTTATTGGGGCATTAAGAAAAAACCCAGGGCCGTATTCGTTAAAAGAGGAAGATTACAAGAGTAACAACGAATATACACAGATTCATGAGCATCTGCAGACGGTTACTTGATTAGTAATTGGTCAAGTACGAGATCCTGAGGAGAGTAAGTGAAATCCTTCCCCAATTAGTAGTTTAGTGTAATAAGAATCGCGTAATCGGAAATCTGGAGAGTCTCTTTGGGATCATAAATGGTTCGTCGCCTTTTTATTTCTCAGGGATATTGTCTTTCTATTGTGTAAGGCATCCTCTCGGAGCCTCCTTGGCCAGCATTGTGTGACAGAGCTTATTTTTGCCCGGAACATAACTACCTTTGTCTGCTGTAGACCACGCAATTAATACAGCATCCTGGACCCCCCTCCAAGCACCCTTATTTGAGTATTCAGTCCTCCACAACCTCTCACCGAGAGTAACTCCGTCTTGGTCCGGTGTGGTTACAAGGGACACGACTCAAGGAGTTTTAAGACGTGTCCTATGAAGCAGGGACATCTGCAAGAGTTTTTCTATTTCTCTTTATACAACTTACAACTGGTAGCCTAAGGCAATGCAATGTCCTCGACCACCGCCACTTCTTGTGTGCCTCTATAACCCAAAGTGTCGACCGGGAGTTACCGATCCATAGGGCATTCTCATTTGAAAGTAATCCCTATGGCCTGGCGTACCTCCACTTCTCTGTGTTGGGGATGTTTCCAGGAGGGTTTCATTGGAACGCCAATGGCAGTTTCTCAAATAAAATAATCCCCTAAATATAAAGATAGCTCAGTGGGTGCATGGTCCTGACCATGGTGATGGGAGGATCTCCAACCCACACAACCGTAAACCCAAGCCCAACACTGGCGTAAGATTGGGTATATTCCCACAACACACCTTTGTAATTATAACATGACTCTTTCCCCCTAAAGGATGGATGTTACATCAGTTACCTAGCCCTAGTCTACACGGTTGAAAAAAGACACCTGTTCATCAAGCTTCCACCAAGGGTGGTGAAACAGAAAGAGGTCTAAGTTGTCGTTGAGGGGAGAGAACAAGGACATTATGTCAGCCTCACCGACTGATTAATTACCTTGCCAGCCACCACACCAGGCATGAACCAACTCCAGATGCTCCATGTGCCTAGGCCACACCATCCCCTCATCCCTCTGACCCCAGAATGCCTCCACCTCACGCCCCACCAATCGCCTCACTCACCCCGAACACATCACTCACTCCTTACTTGGACTGTCCCTTCTTACAATCTCCATTAATTTCTAAGTTCAGGTAATGCTCAAACTAAGCCATATTGCTACACACAACCGTCTCCTCTCAACTCAGCTACCCGATGCCGCCGAGACAACTCCTCAGGTAGGCTATTCACGATTTCCACAGTTCTTACAGAGGGGGGAGAAAGAACGCTCTTCCTTCCTCTGAGATTGAGAATCCTTTTTTTCTCTAGTTCGAAAGGAATGTCCTCTTGTGTCCTTTTGAGGGCTTCACTTAAATATTTCTCCCGCCATACTTTTTGACAAGGGACCTCATAATTTTATATATTTATATAAAATTCAATCTCATGTCCCCCGTAGCACCTGTCTTTTTCTCAAGACTAAATAGGTTTCAGAATTTCTACTCCCAACCTCTCCTCTAACTAGATGCTCCATTCCCTTATAAGTATGAGGGTTGCTCGTCTTGAGTACTCTCTCTAGCTCCATTACATCTCTTTTTCAACAGAGCTCCCATAACTGAACACCCTTCAGATTCTAGTGAGGACGACCAATGCTTTTACAGCGCCACTAAGAATTACATCCCGTGTCCCTCGAGCTCCAAAGCCCACTCCCTTTTATATACACGCCCAAATCTACTTGCTCTAAGCAGCTGATTGACATTATTGCCTTCTATCCTGTTAAGTCTATGATCTAACAAGAACGCCCAGATCTTTCTCAACAAAGCGACTTCTCAAGTTTTTCTCCCACTAGGCCAATAATAAGCCAAAGTAGATTATTTCTCCCCCAGCAAATGCAGAACCTTACATTTAGTTCCACGATTGAACCCCATTTGCCAGTGTATGCCCCAAGCACTCATTGTGCCGTCCAGGTCTGCTGCAAATTTTATAGAGCATCTTCCATACGATTGCACAACCCACTGCATAGCTTGGTGTCATCTGCATACAAATCGAGACGGTGTGGCTAACGATCCCTTCTATATATCATAATAAATACATTAAATAACTAAGAGAGGACCCGCCAATACACGAAGCCCTGCGGCACACACTCCACGACCGGCGACTGACCACTCAGAGAAGGAGATCAATTTACCACCACTCACTGGGTACAAGATCAGCAGCCAGTATTTGATCCAATTACACAACAGTTCCATCACCTCTAACCATAACTGAACCCCAATGCGCCACACTCTCCTTAGTTCCCTCGCTAAAACCCCCCCCAACAAACCTCAGCCTTATGAGGGACAAGGTTTTCTCAAAAGCCTTTGCACAAGTCCTAAAAACACAATATCCACGAGCTTCCGCCCGCTAAACCAACTTCTACTCACCCTCTTCATCAACACAACAATCAATTGGTCCCTGACATGCTTCTGTCATTAGTACATCCATGCTTGCAATCACTAATAATATTGTGTTTGGATTCTTACTTCTGGTATATAGTCCCTTATGACCACTCAAACATTTTTCCCACAACAGATGTTAAAGCTTACTGTCTTGGAAACCTTTATTATTGAGAAGACTGGAACTACATTTGCCTTGCACCAGTGCACCCTTGTACTAAACCAGTCACCAGGAAACACATCTCATCCTAAACTAACTATCACTAGTAGCCAAGCGGCGAGATTGAGACTGACTCCTGACTACACACAGCTGAGCTCTAACTATAAGAACTCTCTGCGAGCCGGGTGAATGCCAACTCCACGGGCCTGAGCCTAGTTCACAATCGATCGCACTATTCTCTTCACTCATTGTAAATCTGCGGCGTGCTTTTGACATTTCTACACTGAGTGAATTAAAAATAGCAGCTGATGGTAGAGGCACCACCTACCTTCTGCACTTTAACCTGCCACCCTGCCCATCAACTCCCTATTTCATTGACAGTAATAGTGACTGAAGAACCTATTTATTTCCTTTGGCTTCACTTGGACACTAGAGACACAGCCCCCCAATCAACAAGTTTATTAGCACTGAGAGATCCTCTACTTGCCTCTGACCCTTGGCATTTTGGAATTTATATTCTTAAACATTTCATGGGGTTAGTCACCTTTGCTGTCCTTGGCCACCTGCTTCAAGCTCATATTGAATTTTAGCTGCTTTTTATCTTCTTTTTTACAGAATTTATTAAGCTCTCAATCTTATTCAAAGGCCTGATCTGACCCCTCTGACTTATATTTTTGTAAATGCCCTTTTTTTATTGTTTTATTGCCCTCTTAACAGAAGGTAGGAGCCATGTTTGGTATTTAGTTTTAAGTCGCCAATACTTTGTTACCCCATAGGAATATATTTTGGCAATAAATTTTCCCAAAGTAATTTTAAAGCTCCCCCACTTGCTTCTATATCAACCATTTGCCAATTAGCTGCACCCAGTCTAGGGTCCTGTATTGGCATCCCTCAATAAGGAAAATTTGGCCCTTTTAAAATTAATTGTTTTTGCCTTCGCGCTCTGTTTTCTTTTTTCTCCAGATTAAGCACTAAAGTGAAATTATATTATGGTCCACTGTTACCAAGATTTTTCCAGAAACCGTACCCCCGACTAGTTTCTGACTTTGTTGAAATGAACCAGATCCAACAGAGCATCACTTCTAGTGGTTCCTCACAAACTTCTGCCCCATAAAATTTATCCTTCTAACAGATGAGGAACTTCCTTCCCTTTTCAGCTGATGCAGAACCGAGACTCCAGTCAATGCTGGGAAATTAAAGTCACCCATAATTTATATCACTGAACCTGCCTGTGCGGTCCCGCACCATTTTAATTATGCATCTGTCTTCTATCTCCACATGATGTTCGCGGTCTATTAATACAATCAAAATAATATTTTCTGTATTTATTCCCCCCTTGTATTTCCACCCACAATGTTCCACATCAATCGCTACTCCGCCCTGTATTACCTCTTTCACATTTGGCCCTTCATAATATACCTTACATACAAGACACACTCCTCCTCCCCTCCTTGTTATCAGCGTCTGTCTTCTCCTAAACTAACCCCATTAAAACCTTGAATGTTGACTGCCCAAACATGCGTGATGTAGTCCAGGTCCATGTTTTCAGCAATACCAACACATCAATCATCTCCTGCTACAACAAGCACCTCAACTTCCCCCAATTTGTGGTTGCCAAGACTACTAGCATTTGATGAACTAAGCGCACATTCTTTAAGTTCCCATCCCAGTTTCTTAAACACTTTCCGTCAACGGGTTTAGGATTGTAATCCAACATTTCATTAGATGGCATGGAAATCATACGATGAACCAGTTTCAAGATAGACAGCATGTAGGTATTAAACGTTATCCTGTTTAGTAGACAGCAACATGAGGATTAAACGTTACCGGTTTAGTAACAGCATGGGAATTAAACACGTTACCATGTTATCAGTAGCACAGCATGGTATTAAACGATGAACCTGTTCAGTATACAGCCATCACGGATAAACATTCACCTGTCTATCAGGTGAACGGCAGTACGATTAAACATCTCTCCTTAGGTAGATGGCATGGGATTATACATTATACCTTTTAGTGGACGAACACACACTTATTTATCTCACAATTAGTAGATGGCATGAGATTACATGAAAATTGTGGGTACCTATATTTCCAATGCTGGTTTGCAACACATGGAATCTCCTTATCAACTGGTCCTACTCAACCTCCCCTCCATTCCGCTTCTCTGCTCCAACGCGCGCTGATATAGTCTCGACGCCACTCATCTAAACCACTATCTCCCCCCACATATCATTTTCCTACACAATATTGCATCCACCCACAATCCCTCATCCACTATTACTTAAAAAAACTCCCTAGTACTTGTGAAACTACAAGTCCCAGCACATTATGGCAGTGTGAAGTTGCCATTGCTTGCTGGAGCTAATTTCACAACAGCAACTGAAGTATCTCCCATTGCCACACATTTTGGACTTGCACTAAAAATGATGATTTGTGAGATATTATTTTTGCAGTCATTAGGGGAAAAAAAACAATATAAGTACCTTTAGACAGTGCAATATTAAGTTCAAGGCAGAGGTCCAAAGACATGTCAGCCCAGATTGAAGAGTGGGAGGATCTCACAGTGATGGTAGGAGAGAGTTTGCAATTACTGAGGGAAGGGGCTAGGTCCCTAACATAAAGACTTAGGGGTCATGTATTCCCACAACATATTATGATCCGTTTTGGATCCGTTTTTTTACGAGAAGAGAAACTGCATCCAAACTGCATCCAAAACACGTAGCCAAAACCATAACTGCAGATGCTTTTTTATGCTTCTTGCATACGGTTATATGGATTCGTTTTAACAATCCATTTATTTCAATATATATACATACACATGATGAATTTTAGAAAAGGTAAATCTTTAGTGGTAATAAACTTTATCCTTCGAAATGTAGTGAAAATGTAAGATATGTAATATACTAAAATCGAATCGTCCCCATAGATCTCATTTGATCTAGAAAGAACGTTTGAACTTAGCAACCTAATGACCTACATTTTCACTTAGAGTGGAAAGTGGTTAAGTAGTAGTGTAAAAGGAAGCCCAATAGAGGGAGCTATAACAGCATTTTACATGTGCTTTAAAGGAAGCCCAATAGAGGGAGCTATATCAGTATTTTACATGTGTTTCAGAGAAAGCCTAATAGAGGGCGCTATAACAGCATGTGTTTAATCTTATAAATCACTTTATATATATATATATATATATATATATATATTGAATTATATAAAAGCAGTTTTTAGTACAGAATGGGTGTTTATAGAAATTATAGAAGTTATTTAAAATAAATTATATGCATGTTTTTTGGATAAATAGTTTATTATAGACATGTGAGCTGTTTTAGTATGAAACAGCCAATTCCTATACTTAAAAATTGCTTATTATATCATCAATATATTATAAAATGATTATAAGATTAAATTCATGTCAAAACTGTTATATCGCGCCCTCTATTAGGCTTCCTCTGAAACACATGTATAATGCTGTTATAGCCCCCTCTATTAGGCTTCCTGTGAAACACATGTACAATGCTCTTATAGCGCCCTGTATTAGGCTTCCTCTGAAACACATGTAAAATGCTGTTAGCTCCCCGTCATGGGCTTCCTAACGTAGGTCATTAGGTTACTAAAGTTCAACAGTTTTCTTTTCAATTCTAGATCAAATGAGACCACAAGGGATCTGATTTAGTGTATTACGACATTCACATTTTAATCCAATGCGTTTTTCAGATGCACTTTTCATATGAAAAGTGCATCCAAAACGTACCCAAAAGTATGTTTTGGATCTGTTTTCGGACTCCAAAAGCAAACTCAATTGTTTTCTTTGGGGATTTCACTTGTGTAAAACGCAAGTAGAATTTTGAACATGGTCAATACTTAAAAAACAGAAATCCTAAAAGCACATCAAAAAGACGCAAGTTAAACGCACGCATCGGTATCAATACGTCTGAACGGAGGTGTGTTTACATTGAAACCAATGTGAGAAACACACTGCTCAAGTGTTAATACGTTTTCTTACTTCTCTCTTGAGACTCGCAACTACGAGCTTTTTGTGGGTCTGAAAAATGGATCCAAAAACGGATCTGAAATATGTCGTGTGAACATATCCTAAGGGTGCTTTCACACAGCGCAGTTTTAACTGTGTTTAATTAAACTGCCTTTATTACCAGCAAGCTACTTTCACTTATCTAAACTGTTTGGAAATGATAATTAAATGTGTTTGTATTCCACAAGGACTTCAAACACAATCATGATTATCTTACTTGAAATACAACCTTTCTGAACAATTTAGACAATGCCAATTAAACTGCCTTGCTGGTAATAAAGGCAGTTTAATTGGAGCACAGTTAAAACTTCATAAATACTGCGCTGTGTGAAAGCATCCTTAGCTAATATGGCTAACAGGAAGTGTCTTGTTCTTTTGTAGGAATTCACGCGAAGGAAGCACATGAGAGATGTCCTGAAACTCCCTATGGCAAAAGCTTAGGAAACAATAGAAAAGTCACTTAGCACATAAAAAATCCACACATTCGCCAATCTTTCTAATAATTAATAATTAAGATAGGGCGGAATCACCACTCTAACTAAGTGGATTCGTTAGAATTTCAGGAAACACGGTTTGAACGAAGTCGAAGTTTGGGGTACTTCGGAGTGAACGCTGTGAAAGCTTTTGATTGATAATATGCTGCGAGCACATGGCGCTACATGGGGCAAAGCCACTACTGGGAATGAAGAAGGCATAGCCAGCATGACATGTGCAGAAATGAGGCCAATCATCAGACCGGCGGGATTCTTGTGACGTCACCCACCGAGCACAATATCAGTCCGGGCTCACGCCGGAGCTTCAAACTCCTCTCACTATACTGAACAGGGAAGGTGCTGCCGCTGCTGATGGTGAATAGCTCTCACTGAAAGAACTGATTTATCAGCATTTATGTGGTGTGTCTCACATCTTGTCTCAGAGACTGTTTCTCTAATGTTCTATTTCTGATTTTTTGGGGTATAGGATCAGAAATCCAGTGTGTCGTCCACTGCAAAGCTGCATATACATTCAAATATCCAGGAGGGATCTAACCAGTTCCAGTTGAATTCATTTAAAGAAACAGCGTGTTTACAATACAAATACCACTTCATTTTGGCTGCTCAATTCTATTGCGCAATTTACATCCAGGGGTTAATTAAGCGTTTGTTTTTGCTGGTGGCTGAACCCCAAGAAACCGTCGTTTTCAACGCCAAAATATATACATTTTTCCTGTAGCATAATTCACAAGCGAAGGTTAAATACAATATTATCTCTTGTTGTGTGGCGTAGAAAACACGCAATTGTAACACACTACAAAGCTACTAGTTTGTAGTTGCTCAATTCTTTTGCGCAATTTACATCCAGGGGTTAATTAAGCGTTGATTTGCTGGTGTGCTGACCCCAAGAAACCGTCATTTTCAACGCCAAAATATATACATTTTTCCTGTAGCATAATTCACAAGCGAAGGTTAATTACAATTTTATCTCTTGTTGTGTGGCGTAGAAAACACGCAATTGTAACACGCTACAAAGCTACTAGTTTGTGGTTGCTCAATTCTTTTGCGCAATTTACATCCAGAGGTTAATTAAGCGTTGTTTTGCTGGTGTGCTGACCCCAAGAAACCGTCATTTTCAACGCCAAAATATATACATTTTTCCTGTAGCATAATTCACAAGCGAAGGTTAATTACAATTTTATCTCTTGTTGTGTGGCGTAGAAAACACGCAATTGTAACACGCTACAAAGCTACTAGTTGTGGTTGCTCAATTATTTTGCGCAATTTACATCCAGGGGTTAATTAAGCGTTGTTTTGCTGGTGTGCTGACCCCAAGAAACCGTCATTTTCAACGCCAAAATATATACATTTTTCCTGTAGCATAATTCACAAGCGAAGGTTAATTACAATTTTATCTCTTGTTGTGTGGCGTAGAAAACATGCAATTGTAACACGCTACAAAGCTACTAGTTTGTGGTTGCTCAATTCTTTTGCGCAATTTACATCCAGGGGTTAATTAAGCGTTGTTTTGCTGGTGTGCTGACCCCAAGAAACCGTCATTTTCAACGCCAAAATATATACATTTTTTCCTGTAGCATAATTCACAAGCGAAGGTTAATTACAATTTTATCTCTTGTTGTGTGGCGTAGAAAACACGCAATTGTAACACGCTACAAAGCTACTAGTTTGTGGTTGCTCAATTCTTTTGCGCAATTTACATCCAGGGGTTAATTAAGCATTGTTTTGCTGGTGTGCTGACCCCAAGAAACCGTCATTTTCAACGCCAAAATATATACATTTTTCCTGCAGCATAATTCACAAGCGAAGGTTAATTACAATTTTATCTCTTGTTGTGTGGCGTAGAAAACACGCAATTGTAACACGCTACAAAGCTACTAGTTTGTGGTGGCCCAATTGTTTGGCGCAATTTACATCCAGGGGTTAATTAAGCGTTGTTTTGCTGGTGTGCTGACCCCAAGAAACCGTCATTTTCAACGCCAAAATATATACATTTTTCCTGTAGCATAATTCACAAGCGAAGGTTAATTACAATTTTATCTCTTGTTGTTTGGCGTAGAAAACACGCAATTGTAACACGCTACAAAGCTACTAGTTTGTGGTGGCCCAATTGTTGGGTGCAATTTACATCCTGGCTTTAATTAAGCGTTGTTTTGCAGGTGTGCTGACCCCAAGAAACCGTCATTTTCAACGCCAAAATATATACATTTTTCCTGTAGCATAATTCACAAGCAAAGGTTAATTACAATTTTATCTCTTGTTGTGTGGCGTAGAAAACACGCAATTGTAACACGCTACAAAGCTACTAGTTTGTGGTGGCCCAATTGTTTGGCGCAATTTGCATCCAGGGGTTAATTAAGCGTTGTTTTGCTGGTGTGCTGACCCCAAGAAACAGTCATTTTCAACGCCAAAATATATACATTTTTCCTGTAGCATAATTCACAAGCGAAGGTTAATTACAATTTTATCTCTTGTTGTGTGGCGTAGAAAACACGCAATTGTAACACACTACAAAGCTACTAGTTTGTGGTTGCTCAATTCTTTTGCGCAATTTACATCCAGAGGTTAATTAAGCGTTGTTTTGCTGGTGTGCTGACCCCAAGAAACCGTCATTTTCAACGCCAAAATATATACATTTTCCTGTAGCATAATTCACAAGCGAAGGTTAATTACAATTTTATCTCTTGTTGTGTGGCGTAGAAAACACGCAATTGTAACACGCTACAAAGCTACTAGTTTGTGGTTGCTCAATTCTTTTGCGCAATTTACATCCAGAGGTTAATTAAGCGTTGTTTTGCTGGTGTGCTGACCCCAAGAAACCGTCATTTTCAACGCCAAAATATATACATTTTTCCTGTAGCATAATTCACAAGCGAAGGTTAATTACAATTTTATCTCTTGTTGTGTGGCGTAGAAAACACGCAATTGTAACAAGCTACAAAGCTACTAGTTTGTGGTGGCCCAATTGTTTGCTGCAATTTACATCCAGGGGTTAATCAAGCGTTATTTTGCTGGTGTGCTGACCCCAAGAAACGGTCAGTTTCAACGCCAAAATATATACATTTTACGGTAGCATAATTCACAAGCGAAGGTTAATTACAATTTTATATCTTGTTGTTTGGCGTAAAAAACACGCAATTGTAACACGCTACAAAGCTACTAGTTTGTGGTTGCTCAATTATTTGCGCAATTTACATTCAGGGGTTAATTAAGCGTTGTTTTGCTGGTGTGCTGACCCCAAGAAACCGTCATTTTCAACGCCAAATATATACATTTTCGTAGCATAATTCACAAGCAAGGTTAATTACAATTTTATCTCTTGTTGTGTGGCGTAGAAACACGCAATTGTAACACACTACAAAGCTACTAGTTTGTAGTTGCTCAATTCTTTTGCGCAATTTACATCCAGGGGTTAATTAAGCATTGTTTGCTGGTGTGCTGACCCCAAGAAACCGTCATTTTCAACGCCAAAATATATACATTTTTCCTGTAGCATAATTCACAAGCGAAGGTTAATTACAATTTTATCTCTTGTTGTGTGGCGTAGAAAACACGCAATTGTAACACGCTACAAAGCTACTAGTTTGTGGTGGCCCAATTGTTTGCGCAATTACATCCATGGGTTAATAAAGCGTTGTTTTGCTGGTGTGCTGACCCCAAGAAACCGTCATTTTCAACGCCAAAATATATACATTTTTCCTGTAGCATAATTCACAAGCGAAGGTTAATTACAATGTTATCTCTTGTTGTGTGGCGTAGAAAACACGCAATTGTAACACGCTACAAAGCTACTGGTTTGTGGTGGCCCAATTGTTTGGCGCAATTTACATCCAGGGGTTAATTAAGCGTTGTTTTGCTGGTGTGCTGACCCCAAGAAACCGTCATTTTCAACGCCAAAATATATACATTTTTTCTGTAGCATAATTCACAAGCGAAGGTTAATTACAATTTTATCTCTTGTTGTGTGGCGTAGAAAACACGCAATTGTAACACACTACAAAGCTACTAGTTTGTGGTTGCTCAATTCTTTTGCGCAATTTACATCCAGAGGTTAATTAAGCGTTGTTTTGCTGGTGTGCTGACCCCAAGAAACCGTCATTTTCAACGCCAAAATATATACATTTTTCCTGTAGCATAATTCACAAGCGAAGGTTAATTACAATTTTATCTCTTGTTGTGTGGCGTAGAAAACACGCAATTGTAACACACTACAAAGCTACTAGTTTGTAGTTGCTCAATTCTTTTGCGCAATTTACATCCAGGGGTTAATTAAGCATTGTTTTGCTGATGTGCTGACCCCAAGAAACCGTCATTTTCAACGCCAAAATATATACATTTTTCCTGTAGCATAATTCACAAGCGAAGGTTAATTACAATTTTATCTCTTGTTGTGTGGCGTAGACAACACGCAATTGTAACACGCTACAAAGCTACGAGTTTGTGGTTGCTCAAATCTTTTGCGCAATTTACATCCAGGGGTTAATTAAGCATTGTTTTACTGGTGTGCTGACCCCAAGAAACCGTCATTTTCAACGCCAAAATATATACATTTTTCCTGCAGCATAATTCACAAGCGAAGGTTAATTACAATTTTATCTCTTGTTGTGTGGCGTAGAAAACACGCAATTGTAACACGCTACAAAGCTACTAGTTTGTGGTGGCCCAATTGTTTGGCGCAATTTACATCCAAGGGTTAATTAAGCGTTGTTTTACTGTTGTGCTGACCCCAAGAAACCGTCATTTTCAACGCCAAAATATATACATTTTTCCTGTAGCATAATTCACAAGCGAAGGTTAATTACAATTTTATCTCTTGTTGTGTGGCGTAGAAAACACGCAATTGTAACACGCTACAAAGCTACTAGTTTGTGGTTGCTCAATTCTTTTGCGCAATTTACATCCAGGGGTTAATTAAGCGTTGTTTTGCTGGTGTGCTGACCCAAGAAACCGTCATTTTAAATGCCAAAATATATACAATTTTACTGTAGCATAATCACAAGCGAAGGTTAATTACAATTTTATCTTGTTGTGTGGCGTAGAAAACACGTAATTGTAACACGCTACAAAGCTACTAGTTTGTGGTTGCTCAATTCTTTTGCGCAATTTACATCCAGAGGTTAATTAAGCGTTGTTTTGCTGTGTGCTGACCCAAGAAACCGTCATTTTCAACGCCAAAATATATACATTTTTCCTGTAGCATAATTCACAAGCGAAGGTTAATTACAATGTTATCTCTTGTTGTGTGGTGTAGAAAACACGCAATTGTAACACGCTACAAAGCTACTAGTTTGTGGTGGCCCAATTGTTTGCCCCTTCTAGAATTCTTTCCCCCAGCACAGCAGACCCCCTTCCATTCAGGTGCAATTTATCTGTAGAAAACAGATTGTACCCCAATGAAAAGTCAGCCCAGTGCTCTAAGAACCCAAACCCCTCTGTCCTACACCAAGACTTCAGCCATGCATTTAACTCCCTGAGCTCCCGCTGTCTTTCCTGAGTAGCGCATGGCACCGGCAGTATTCCGGAGAACACAACCTTGGAGGTCCTTCCCTTCAGCTTTGAGCCTAGTTCTTTAAAATTATTCTTTAGGATCCTCCACCTACCGTGTATTCTGTCATTGGTTCCAACATGGACCACAACAGCTGGGTCATCGCCAGCCCCTCCCAGTAATTTATCCACCCGGTCCACCACATGCCGAACCCTGGCACCAGTTTGACAATGAGTATACCACAGATTTTCTACTTTTAAAGTTCATTCTAATTACAGCAATAGAATCATATATCTATTAAATGTACTAAGGATTATGGGTAACTTTGCATAGTCTATAGGATCTTGCTGCAGCTGTGAAATCCCATTTGGAAGAAAGTAAACAAAAGACCTGGGAGACCCAGTGCTGGAATGGTGGTAAGAAGGATGGCAAGTATAGGCTTTTTTATTTTATTGGGCACCAGTAGCTTATTATTTAATTTTTAGATGAACTGGTCAACCCCTTCAACTAATCTTAACATGTTAAGGGTCTAATAGGATATCTAAAGTCATATCAAAATAAGGTTGCTTTGTGCTAGACCTTGGGGGCTGAAATATTAAAGAGGTGTTCCCATGAAGCAAAGTGTACAGCACAGGTCACTCACAGCTAGCGGAGGAGGGTGGCACTTGCCATAGAACCACACACAGCCTGACAAAGCTGCTTCTGGCTCTGTAAAACAGTGTGGTGAGACAACTTCTTCAAAGGGGTTGTATCATTTCATTAAATGGTCTTCAGAATAAGGGGGCAGTGAAAACAAGCAGCTTTGCAATTGGATGTCATTTGCAAAGCTGTCTTGTTTTCACAGTATCCCTTATCTCCGTTTTGTGTAAACACTGTTCCCCAGTGCCGGTCGGATTCCACCTCCTTTCATTTCATTGGCTGACGGCTCAACTAATTTACATTCTGTTCAGCCCTTGGTCATATTCACGGGAACCTGCATGCCTGCCTCTCTCATTTAGAATAAGGGGCCGGCAACATTTCACTCTGCACAGCCAGCAGGTCCACAGTAACACTGCAGCTGCTTCTACAATCAGAAAACAGCAGAATTGTGCTCAGTGTCTAAGATCTGTGCTACTCTGGATAAGTTCATAGAAGAATGGATTCAACTGTTCAGCTGTGAGAGATGAAGACATCAGTGCTCTGAGTTCATAGAAGACTGTCTAGACTGAATGCAGGCCTGTGGTATGTAAACATACAGCTCTTACAAAATAAGACTGCAAAATTAGAGTAACGACACAGTGACATGTGGACTCAGATGGGAGGGGGAGCACACTGACAGGAGCGAGCATGAACAGTGAATGGGGGGGGGGGGATGATGTCATTCCCCTTCAGTTAAGAAACACCCAGCTGGGAGGGGAAGAAACGCCACTGGATTTGATTAGCTGAGAAACTGAAAATACAATGAAACACACGAACTGATGAAGTGATAAATCCCCTTTAAGGCTGTATTAGTTCTGCACTCCAATACTATATGTGACATATATGGTGGAGGATGCTCAAGCAGTGTACATTGAATGTATCCATAAAACTGGACAATTGCCAAAAGAATGTCCATTTGGAATAGGTTTGACTGCTATGCATCAGATTAGCTTTTTTAAATGTATTTAAAAACCATAAAAATTCCCAAACGCAAACGCCATTTTTGGTTATTTGCGGCAAAACCATTTTGCCCATTTTTCTAAAATGAACTTTTTATACACCAAAACAAAGGCGAATTATGGGCGGGCTGACACTTGTAATGTGCCAAAAAATGATGCTGTGACCTCCATAACGCAATGCGTTATTAAAGTGCATTAAATATAGTAATAATTTATTCCTCCGTTGCGCAATGCCCGTGATAGGGGTGTTACTTTTAATCCCAAATGAAAAGGCTATGCGGGGCGATTTGCACAATGTTCCTTTTAGGCGATTAAAAGGGGTTTTTATCGTTACAAAGATCATGCTAGATTAGGGGGGACAGTAAAAAAAACCTTTTTAATTGGGTTGCATTACCTCGTCACTTGGTTTAGCAGTATAGCTTCTCGAAAATCGTTTTTCTTTTCTGCTGTTGCGGTCGGAACGCCCCCCCGGGACTTTCCCCTAGAAAAACCCCCCCCGCACTGGTTGCTGCTAAAAATTTCTTTCGGCCTGTTGGGAAACGCCCTAGACAGGAACCCCCCGGGAAAAACCCCCCCTGTCTGTGATTGGGCTGCCTGCCCCCTCTTTTTTTCCCCCTCTACTGTTAAAATCGATGGAAAATAAAGGGTCTGCGGGCTCTTTACATCCCGCTCTGGGGTGATGATCTGGGCAATGATTCCTGTTTAAAGGGTTTTTTCCAAAAAGTCGTTCACCCCACAGTCCAGTCCTTTAAAGCTGCTACTTTGAAAAGAGGGCTTTCTTTTTCCTCAATCAAATGCAACTCCGCCTCTTTATGATTCATCATATGTAGTGTATAACATAAGGATTCAAACTCAATACTTGTAAAGCTGTATGGTAGTGCGTGCTTAGCTATTCGCTCTGCAAGGGAGGGGTTAGGAGTTCAAGCCCCACATTACTTTATTTTTTTTTTATAAATTGTACACTTTTAAAGATTGAAAATATATATTTTAGACATCTATAATTTTATTCAATCACAAAAACCCCCTTATATGTGTCCTATCCTACGTAGTCAACCAAGCATTTCCAACATATATGAACAATGCATATACTCAGGGGGATGAGACTGAAAGGGGACTTTTTATGTATAAATAAAAAATCATTATAGGGGTTTGTATATTATTTTAGGTTCCTACATATGTGTAAAATTTGGGGGGGGGAATATACTCTGTGGGGGACTAGAACCCCAAACCCCTTCGTTGTAAAACAACGCTCTACCCGCTCCCACCCCAGCCCAAGTCAGTTACAGGCTGGCAGGGTCTTCTCTCAAAGTGATTGCTTCTCCCCCATTGTTTTCACTCATTAAACTGACACAACAGAGATCTTACTTGAAGTGACATTTGTCCTTTAGTTAAGAAAAGTCCTCCCTGTTGTCAGTTCAATTTGGGGTAAAACCCACCGAACAAATTAAACTGGGGCTTTCAGTGTCTTTTGTGTGTAAACTAAACTATAACATGCTTGGGGAGCCTCAAGGCGCAACAAAAAGCATGGGGGGCTACAGGCTTTATACCCAGACAACCTTCTGCCCCCCGCTTAAAAAAAATGATAAATGTCACGTTCTTCATGAGGGGAGACACGCCTTCTGGGGGGAGACACCCTGCTGAAGGGAGGGCCCCCCTGGATTTCAAACTCAATCTGAGAAAATTAGCTGATTTAATGCGCCTAAAAACTGCATCGGCGCCGCCAATTTTCTGACATCTTGCCTATAATCAGTTATGCTTCCTCATGCAAGGGGATTTGGCAAATAATTTAGTACTTTTTTTCTCCAAAGTTCTACAAACTTTCAACTCTAAGTACAAGTTGTATACAGAGGTCTACCTTTTAACCCCCTTTGAAAGAGTTTCACGGCGTATGCACCAAATCTGCTATTTTATATTACATGTTTTTCCAAATAAAAGCATTATTTGTTTTGACTATATTACAAATATATAGAAAAACTTAGGTTTTATGTTACTAACTCAGTTCTCAAAATGAAAATAAGTTAATGGAATACATTGGTTTGATTCTGTTTCACACCAAGTGATTACCTAGCAACCATAACTAGTAGGTTTTACATACAATAAAGTATAGAATTTCAAACAAGATAGAAGTAATGGATAAACTTAAAAAAGAAATCACACCCTCTCGATGAAAGTCCCTGTGGGATGCCAAAGAAATCTTGATTCAGTGCTTGTTACATAAAATAATTTTCTTTATGTTGTTTGTAGAGGAATGTCCTCTGAGTGATTAACATGTTATTCATATATTCATTTATACTTACTGCATGTTTAGAGTCATGCCTTATATTTAGGTCAAGATAATGTTTCATAGAATACGTTTTTGACGTTAATGGATTATTTAGAAAGATTTAAATATAAAAGAGATGACAAGAGGAACAGCACTTTATTCCATAGAAACATATGAATAATATAATAACTTATAAAAGAGTGGATTGTTTAAAACATTTTTCATTTTACTGAATCATAAATAGATGAATTGCTAATATAATGCAATAAAAACACATTATTACCAGATTTTTATAGTGTCATATGTAGCAATGTACATGGGGAGAATCATGTTTCTTGATCTTTCCTCCAGGAAAATATTAAGATAAATATGCATATGTTACACCAACAAATGGCTATACAAAAAATAATACTTAAAGAGGTATTCCCATTTTATTGATTAGCTTTTAGCATATAGGTAAAGGTAAATACAGACTTGTACCAAGTACATTGCTCTTCTGATTTTACTTCTCTTCAGAGTTAAGAGTAGATCTAATCTCCTGCCTTTGCATACAAGCTTCCCTAGTTACCTGCCACCTCTCTTCCTGCTTAAAGGGGAGCATTTCCTTTTCTTTAAAAACAGGGGCTATTTCATTATTCTGCAAGCTTCAAACTTCAAGCTTGTAGCCGTTTGCACTACAGTTTACAAACCTCCAGCACTCCTGTCACTGTAACAGGAACAGCTAGCAACAGCAGAGTTGATATGCCAATCACTGAAGTAGAACCGCCCACATCCTAATTATGAAATGCGAGTCTAAAGTTGGCTATGGCTTTGTAAAACATCTAGGTGAGAGTAGAGTAAGACAGGGGTAGGCTTAAAATTTTAAACAACAGGTAACCTACTTGACTGACTAATACATGTGCTTGAGGTGCCTTTGGCATAATGCCATGGAAATTAATTTTTTTAAACTAACAATTAAATACAATTACAATATTCCAAATGTATTACACCATATATTAATGTCATTTTTAATACCAGAACCAAGATTGGTTAGGGATAGCTCATGCTTCATGAGTTTGTATCATGTGAAATAACAGCTCCCAATATGATGTGAACAATGGTACGCTGTTGGGAGTTATTATTTCCCAAACAAGAATAGTAGCACCCATCACTTCTTTTCAGAACATACAGTAAATCCAGTGCTGATCTAATGCAGTTACAGGCAAAATAATCAATGACATTCAGTAACTCACAAGTGATGTCTTCTCTGATTGAAATTGTTCTTTCTCCTTTCCATATACATCTGACCAAGACCACCATGATATATTTTCCTAGAAATAACTTGCCTCTGCAGAGCTTTCATGCAGATTTCTTTAGATTCACATCCTTATCGTTTAACCAAAGACAAAATCCACATAGTGCCATACTTTATTTTCCCCTGAAATTACAGTATCCAACACTGTCCCTCTGAATATTTTTATGTTATGCACTGTGCCCTTGGAAAATAGAGACACAAATCGTGACCCCTAAATATAAAAGTATCAAACACGTGATTTTTCAAAAGAATGGCACAATGTGTGCCCCTAAAAATACTACCAAACACTGTGCCCTCTGAAAATTGTGCCATAGTACTTCTGAATATAACAATATTATACACTGTGCCGCTGTGTATAATAATACCATCATCTGTTCCCACATAGCATATGTGTCATACATTAATGGCTACATGTCCGAAAAGTAGCGATGGCACGTCAGTTTTGTGGTGTATTAAATCAGTGTAAAGTGCGCCTGAAAGTACGAACCTTTAAAAAAATCTGGCGTTTGGTATACCTTGCATAGTAAAGGTACATTACTAAATCTAGGCGCATATTGTATCGTTGCTAGCATATTTGATGCAACTTTTTATTTGCATTTAAATGTGTCGTGCCTGGTATTTAATAAGCCAGGTTTTGGTGTACTACAGTTCATTTATATAGAGAATACACCCAAAAAAATGGTGCATTCGTATTGGGACATGTCACCCTATGTCTTTTAAAAATAACAGTGCCACACGCTATACTCTCCCCTGAAAGATAAATGCCCTATATAATGACCCCAGAAAGATAAATACCCTGCACAATACCAACTAAAAGATAAATGCCCTATGCAGCACCCACAACAAGTACCCTATATTGCACCCCTTGAAAGATAAGTGGCCCACACAGTATCCCTAAAATATAACTGCCTATCATAACACCTCTGAAAGCTAAGTTCCCTACATAATACACCCAAAGTGCCTAGCAAAAGGCCCATGAAAGTATATAGTGTCCTTGAAGTGTCACCACTAGTTTAATCGAAAAAATTATCACCTATCCATTCCCTGTGTTCATGCCGATATCCCATGGCTTATTCTGGCCAGCCCTAGCCTCTGTGGTATGATGCAGGTGATGCAATATGTGTCTGTATCACAGAATGGCATAGCCAAGCATGGCTCTCCTCTGCCCACCTGCACTTAGCTAAATGCACACTCAGTTGTATCAGCATCCGTAGACATTAATAATTAATTGAGATCTGGATCATCATCCCACTTCTCCTCGGTTTTGGGAACGAATAGTTGATTTAATAACTGGGAGTAAATAATAATAATCTTTAATTATATAGCACCAACAACTTCAGCAGCACTTTACAATTTGAAGGGTATAAGACAAAAACACAGACATTATACAATAAAAAGCTACTAACAGATGAGACACAAGGTGTGAGGGCCCTGCTCGTGAGAGCTTACATTCTATTAGGGTGTATGGGTGAGACGAAGAATGAGAACTGCTAAGTTCACAATGGTCCAGCCATGTTTCATAAATATGGGGTGGTTTACATAAAATTGGATGAACCTGCCACCCTGACAGTACATCTATATACAGATAAGGGCCTGTGAGTGACCAAGTGTTAGGAGTGACAGAAATGTGTGTGACGGAAGGTAAGGGTTAGCAATTAGGGATCTTGGTAGGCATGTCTAAAAAGATGTATTTTCAGGGCACTCTTAAAACTATATATAGTTATGATTGTGCCTGACAGTATGTGGTAGCATGTTCCAGAGAACTGGTGCAGCACGTGTGAAATCTTGGAGACGGGCATGGAAGGTTCGGATGATTGAGGTCTGTAATTTGATATCTGTAGTAGAGCAGATAGACTGGGCGGTAGACAGAGACGAGGGAGGAGATCTAGGGAGTTCAGCACTTTATGGGCGAGGATGATGAGTTTATATAGTATCTTGGACCGAAAGGGCAACCAGTACAGTGACTGACACAGGGTAGAAGCGTCAGTATAGTGGCTGGAAAGAAAGATGAGCCTGGCTGCTGCATTCAGGACAAATTGAAGAGGGGAGAGTTTGCAGAGAGGGAGATTGATAAGCAAGGAGTTACAGTAGTCAAGACGAAAAAAAAATAAGAGCAACAATGAGGGTTTGAGTTGATTCCACAGTGAGAAAAAGACGGATTCTGGAGATGTTCTTGAGGTGCAAGGGATTGAATATAGGGAGTGAAGGACAGATCAAAATCTAGTATAACCCCAAGACAGCTGGGCTGCTGCCAGTTAATGTGGTACCACACACTGAGAGAAAAATAGTTTAGTTTTAGTGAGGTTTAGTTTAAGATAGATCGAGGACATGATGTCAGAGACAGCGGACAGACAGTCACTGGTGTTTTGTAGTAGGGCAGGAGTGATGTCGCAGGATGAGGTGTATAATTGAGTGCCATCAGCGTAGGGATGGTACTGGAAGCCAAACCTGCTGATGGTTTGTCCAATGGGTGCTGTGTTGAGTGAAAAGAGGAGATGACCTAGAAGAGATCCCTGAGGAACACCAACAGCAGGAGGGAGGGGAGATGAAATAGAACCTGCAAGTGCGACACTGATGGAGCGGTCAGAGAGGTAGGATGAGAACAAAGAGAGAGCGGTGTCCTGGAAGCCAATGGTGCTGCGCATGCTGAGGAGAAGATGGTGATTAACAGTGTCCAACGCAGCAGAGAGATCCAGAAGAAGCAACAATGAGTAATTGCCCTGAGATTTCACAGTGAGGAGATCATTTGAGACTTTAGCTTGAGCAGTTTTTGTGGAGTGTAAGGTGTGAAAACCTGATTGCAGAGGGTCAAGAAGAGAGTTAGTAGAGAGATAGCAGATTAGGCGAGAATAGACCAAGCGTTCCAGGAATTTAGCGATGAAAGGCAGTTTATAGACTGGTTGTTAATTAGAAGCGCAAGCTGCGTCAAGGATGGACTTTTTTAGTAAAGGGGTTATAGCAGCATGTTTATACGATAATGGAAAGAGAGAGGTTTACAATTGCCGTAAGTTGAGAGAGGACAGCTGGAGAAATGGACTGGACAAGGTGGGAGGTAGTGGGGCGAGCAGATGAGAGAAGCCTGGATACTTCTCCCTCTGTCCTCGAGTCAAGGACTGAAAACAGACTAGAGAATGTGCGAGGACGGACAGGATGGGTATTACTTGTGGATTGAGATGCATTGTTTTACTGAATACTGTTGATTTTGTCCTTAAAGTGAGTGGCCAGGTCTTCAGCACAGAGGTCAGAGGCTGGGACCTGAGCTTTAGGCCTTAGGTGGGAGTGGAAAGTGTCAAACAGTTGTGAAATATTTTTGTTTGGCGCAGTGAAGGGTAGTGTGATAAGTCCTGAGCATGAATTTGTAGTGAAGAAAGTCTGAAGATAGCTTTGAATTTCTCCACAAACATTCAGCACAACTGGAACATCACTGCAGAAAGTGAGGTGTGTGCCAAGGCTGCCAGCGTCTGGAGTAAATGATATATTCCATGTCTGGTCCCACCAAATATCGTGTTGATAGACTAAGGATAGAGGCAAGTGGATGGGGGTCTAACGGAGCTGCACAAAGGGGTCTTCTAGAAGCAGTTGTGAGGCACAGACAGAAAACTAGAGAAATAATGGCAGAGAGTAGCTGCATAACAAGGAATGGCTGTTTTGTGGTAACAGTGTCTAGATACTCCATAACTGGTGGAGAGCTGAGAGAGCTGGTAAAGACTTTTGGAATTTACATGCCTTTGCTGGTATAACGTAGGCTGAAGAGGCACCAGCAACAAATACAGGGGCTAGAGAAACACTAGTTGCCCTAGATCCCCAGATAGTGAAAGACTAGATTGATAGACAATAAGATAAATAATTTTTCCTCTTGAAAGTAATTTGAAAGTTATGGGCCCAATGACAAATTTTCAAAGTTTGACGTCCTGTCACATTTTGCTTTAAACCTCCCCTCTTTAATGGATTTTCTTAAGTAATAAATACCTACTTAAAAGGTCAGTGAATTTAATAGATATCGGTGAGTTCACTTCATCACTCCATGTGGCGAATGGCTGCTTAAAGTTGATTCTCACCGACCGGACACATTGTCCCTGTTGCCAACATCCTTGTCCTCAGTGGCAGACTTATCGGTGTCTCTTGTCAGTTTTCAGATGGTTTTCCCAAATCTAAAAAACGTCTAAAAACCGCCAGAAAACGAAGCCGCGGGGCGCCCTTTTTTTCGGTGAACTGCAAATGTATACATCTGACTGTGTATCTACAGTACTGAACCTGATTGTCTTGCATCTAAGCTGGGTGCATCTAAGCTAATTTTTTTCAAAAAAGGTTTTTAGATGTGCAGAACCAAATTTTGTTTTGTGACTGTTTCAGGGGGGAGTGGCTCCCCCCTTTTGGTTTTTTGCATTCCCCCCCAACTGGCAGTTTTTTTAAATCAATGCAGATACTTGTAGCGGAGCCTTCACTCCTAAAGTATGGAGGCTGAACGGGCCCCAAAGGGAAAGGTAAATTTATTGTGGATCCCAGTGTTGAGGCCCCCTTGTGATTGGGAGGGGGGTTAAAGCATTTTTGATAAAAAATGTGAACTACTGTGAGAGGTACATACTTAGGGAAAAAAAAAATTAGAAACGGGGAAAAAACCAATGTGGATCAACAGGGAGAAAAAGAGGAAAAAAAAACAAAAAAAAAAAGCGTTTCACCTATAAAAAAAGAGGGCAGTGAAGAGGCACTAAGAAGTTAGGGAAAAAAATAAAGTGTGTAAAATAGGATAAAGGAAGCAAAGCGGAGGGAAAAAGACATATTCTATAAAAGAAAAAACAAACCCCAAAAAATTTTTTAAAAATAATAAATAGTAAAAGTTTAAAAAAGGGAAAATGTTGGCCCTTTGAAAATCTGGGGGAAAGACAGTAGAGGGCGATGAGAAAAAAGCAAACGTATTAAAACATTTTTTCTCCACTGTTTTTCCGAGGGGGTGACCTTCCTGTTAACAAGGATGTGGTAAACCCCAACTTAAAGTTTTTTGTCTAACCCCGGGAAGAAGTGGCTCCGTCTTAGGAAGTTAAAATAGACAAATCCCCGGTCCAGAGGGCATACCCACGTGCCCTAAGAGAGTTAAGTGATGTAAGATAGGCCCCTATTCTTAATTTCATGGACTTTAATAAGGGGTATGCCCCAAAGGATTGGCCATAGAAAATGTGGTGCAATATTCAAAAAGGGGTCAAAAAGTGATCCGGGAAAAATATGGCAGAAAAGTTTAACCCCTTGTTTAGGTAAAATTTTTAAAAGGTTTTCTCAAGATGCTATCCGGGAGTATCTCACTAAAATAAATGTATAACCCCGTTCCCAGTTTGGGTTTCATAAAGGATCGGCCCGTAGACTAATCTTATCAGTTTCTATGAGGAGTCAGGCTAGACGGGGTCGGGGTGGGGCACTGGATGTCTATATCGATTTTTCTAAAGTTTTTGATACGGTCCCACATAAAAGGTTTAAAAAAAAATGGAAGCTTGGCGGGGGGAAAATGTTGAAAAGTGGGTAAAAAACTGGCTCACTGAAAAAAAAAAGGGGTAGTAATTAACGTAAATACCGATGGATCGCTGTTATATTGGGGTCCCAAAAGGGGTCAGTATGGGCCCTATCCTCTTTAAATTTTCGTTTTAAAGATCTTAACAGGGAATACCTTTGAATATCAATCTTTTTCAGACATACTAAGCCTTTTAAAAATAATCAAACAATAGAGGGGAATATGTTATTACAAAGGGGTCTGGATAAGTTGGATCCTGGGCAAGAAAGGAGAAGGTTTAACACTGTTAAAAGAAGGGTTTTGCACATGGGGAGAGAAATCCATTACATGATTACATGTTAAAAAGGAAAAACACTGGGGGAAAAGGAAAATGGGGAAGGGTTGGGGCCTGGTGGCAGTAAACTTAATTGTAGCAGCCAGGGTCAGGCAGCAGCAGCCCAAGCAAATAGGTCTGGGGTGAAATTTAAAAAGGGGGGAGAAGCCATGTGAGAAAATTATTCTCCATACAAGCAGGGTTAACCCCCATGGAATTTTGTGTCAGTTTTGGGCCCATGCACAGGAAAGAATTGTAGAAAATTGAAAAAGGTACAAAGGCGGGCAACAAAAAATAATAAAAGGACGGGGGACTACAGACACAGAAAGATTGGGAAAATTTGGGTTATTTAGTTTAGAGAAAAGAAGGCTTGGGGGGGAAAAATAAAAAAATTTAAAAAACATCAAAGGTCAATATAAGTCTCTCCCCAAGATTTATTTATACACAGGGCTGTATCTAGAACAAGGGGCATCCTTTTTGTCTTGAGGAAAAGAAAGTTTCTACATAAACATAGAAGGGATTCTTTACTGTAAGAGCAGTGGACTAGGGGTTCTCTCCAGAGGGACTGGTCATGGTGAATTCAATAACCGATTCAAAAGGGTTTGGGTCATTTCGGAGCGTAATTAAAAAAATAACAAGTTATAGTACTAGGGTTCAGGGAGGGGTCATTGATCCAGGGATTTTTCATTGCCCGTTGGAGTAGGAAGGATTTTTCCCTAAAATGAGGACAATTTTGGGTTTCCCTCATTGGGGTTTTTGCCTTCCTTGGATCAACACCTTAGCCAACAGGCGAAATGTGGACGACTTGTCTTTTTTTTTAGCCTTACAAACTATGAAACATTTTTTTCATGTATTCTGAGTAGCAGAAATGCTTTTCTAAAAATGCCTATGTGCCTTTTGATAGTTCTTTCAGTGTGCTGCTGATATTGGATTGTGTTAGTCTTTTGGTACTGTGATAGAAGTAGTGACCTGCAAGTTCTTTGCAGACAGCTCCAAATATCTGTACAAGGGTTAAAGTTTGAATAAGCAGGGTGCATGGCTGCAATCAGGATAGTACTGGCAATACTGCTCTCGGGGGGCCCGAAACAATTTATTTTTTCATAAAAAGGGACCTACCACCCCTACCCGCCTCCTACAGGTGCATTCATCTGCTTAGTGGGACTCATAAATAGCGAGAGAGTGAGAGAGAGAGAGAGGAGAGAGAGAGAGAGAGAGAGAGAGAGATGGAAGCCTCTACATCCCCAAGGTGTTGGAGGTCCCAGACATGTACCGCTTATGCCCTCTCTATAAACCAGCCCTGCATATGTGTCATTTAAATTTTTGTATTAATCTGTAGTGATTGTGTGAATACAAGAAAGGTAGAAGTAAATATCTAGCGTTCCCTCCTGCTTAAAGGGAACCTGCCAAGTGGTTTATACTACCTTATCTGAGAGCAGGATATGGTAGAGAATATGAGCTCTGTTATATATGGGTTTATATAATTTGGAACATGATTTCTGAGTAAAAAGCAGATAAAATCCTGATGTAACGCCTTAAGAAACAGTGAAAGTATTGCGGACACTGCCCATAGTGATTGACAGCTTTCCCTTTATCAGTGTGTGTACAGAGCAATCACTTTACTTGGGGGTGAGGGGTAAGCAGTACTTTCACTTTCTGTGTTAGGCCTCGTTCACATGGTTTATTTGGGGACGAATTTCAGCCGTATTTGCGCTCCAATACGGCTGAAATTCTTCCCTGTCATTACGGTAATCCACAGTTCTCATAGAGAGCTATGGATTCCGTCTCCTCTCCCTGCTCGGCGAATACGCCGGGCGGTGAGAAAGTGACATGCACATTATCCCGGTGGGATACGCACCGTGGATACTGGATGTCTATGGGGCCGGCGAGTAGCCGGCCCCCGCGCCTCCGTCCCCGCCCCCGCTGCACGGAGCCGGCGTAATTACGGGGCGAAATCCGTCCCCGCAATTACGTCAGCAATAAGCCGTGTGAACGAGGCCTAGTGTTCTCTCTCAGAAATCCTACAGAGCTCAGCTTCTCTCCCTCTATCACATCCTGCTCTCAAATAGCGCAGCATAAACCACCTGACAGGTTCACTTTAAGATCCATTATAGCTGTCAGCCTGTATGAACGGTAGGACATGGGGCTTAGGAAACAAATGTAGTAGTTTTATTGTACACCCTGAGACTCATACCCTTGAACAGTTTTTGTTGAAGCCTCTGGAAATACGTTTCAAGTTTTACTGTTGTATTTTTAAAGAGATCACGCAAATTACTCATTCCGTGAACAAAGTCTTTTTTTGAAAGCTGTCAACTTGCTGACAGTGTTGATGAACATTTACTTCTCCTTGTAAAACACATTAATCAAACCTGTTCAAAAACTTGCAGTCCAAGGAGGTTTATTTTTCCTTTTCCTTTTTTGTTATTGCTAAAAGACCTAAGTTACAGCAGTGAGTGGATGTGACCACATGAAAGCCTTCCCTGCACTCTGCTAAATACTAATCATTTATTGAAATGAACACAGTCAAATGTTTAACATCCTGAAGAAACTTCTCAAAGTGTTTATTCCAAGTAGCTTTCACTAAGCATTTCACTGAACCTTAAAGGAAGCATGTGAAAAAAAAATATAGGATGCATTTGCAAGCTGCAATATATGACATGCAGGCTGGCAGGCTGCCTAGTTTATTCTTAAAAGATTGTCATTCTGGGGAAAATAAATTTCTCTAACTAGACAAAAGTCAATGTTTTCATGTTTTACTATAATCAAACTGATATGGTTGACAATTTAATGCCTGAACACATAAAATATCTGTGGATAATCAAAATTACCTCAATCAATCATAACCACGGCTAGGCTTTTTTTTCCTTTTTATTTAACACCCATGCAGATTAGCCTAAGATTTTTAATAGTTTTGTTTAAAAAAATTCATGAGTTCAGATGTATTTTATATTTGTGTGCATTTGGAGATAGTTAAAAACCATATGCCATCACATTTAAACCTTTGTTTTAATGTTGTGTTTTATTTAATTTTATGTATATTTTATAGCCTGCTTGCCTGTCAAGGAGATGTGGAAATGTGCTGGCATCCCAGCTGAAGACATCATTATAAAAAAATGCTCAAGGCTTTTTCAAAGTGGGTGCTGAAGCAGACATTTTCTGTTTTCTTGACTTCAGGGGGTGCTAATAGGAGCCCTTGTAGAAGGATATTGCCGGGTCAATTGGTGGCTGTGCCGGGTTACCTGAAGGATTTCTTTGGCATTTGTCCATTTCTGTTGAAGCGTCCTAAAATAAATTCAAAAGAGAAAATCATATGAGAGATGTACAAAGGAATGTGCGTAACACTTGACAGGGCTAATTTTAATATGTGACAAGTTCAGTTCAGCAAGGTTTGCCATTGATACTGCTAGAAAACTTCATACGGCTTCAGAATTGTATCTATTAGGAGATGCTGCGGTGTTCCTACAACCTGAGAACAAGTTCACTAGGGCATGCTATTCCTCTCCCTCAATAATAAAAATTGATATAAACTCTTTCAAATGACTTACATATAATTACCCAGAAGACTCAGTAAGGGAAGACTATATCTTTGGAGTATTCCTTTATCTTTTCAAATAAGGAAGTTTTTTTTCCTCTCCCCTCTCTTTTGTTTCTTTGATTACTTCAGGCCTTGTAATCAAACTAAGCTTAGTTTCAGGGCCCTTGGGGCAGCATCTCTCAGCTCCCTGTCAGGCTACGTTGCGAAACAATCAATCATGTTCTCGCACTAACTTGGCGGAAGTGCCACGACAAGAAGAGTGCAATCCTTTGCTCTTGCCATGAAGTCTCGGTGACAAAAGTTTTTTTTTTCCCTCCATACAAGAAGCTGACTGCATTTGGGGTTATGAATATGCAATGACTCTCATTAGTATTGAAACGCTGGAGCAAGAACTGACATCCCCCGCCACTTTTGCTGCAGCAGAATCGTCTAATGAATTGTCTCACTCTTTCACAAGCACATTTTTTTTTCCTGTTGTGGCTCCCAGTTCCAAGGGGAGTCGCCCGGTTTGAGAATACCATTGACTACAGAAATTAATTGCCAGGGACCTCTCTTGATTCAGTTAAACACTGTTGAGACGGTGTTTAAATTGTCAAAACAGAAAAGCGTTAAACTCTGCATGAGACACAATCTTCATAAAGCAGAAAACCTGAAATAGATATATACCACACGATAAGCAATACAAAATCTGACATCCTACTGGTTTGTTTATTAGCTGGTTAAATAGGGGGATAACAGAGCTGAGAGCAACTTTCTTCAAATGAATGGCCCGCTAACACCCAGCTTTTCTCCGAGCCCCTTACCATTTTAATTCTTTTCTGTGTCCCTGGTCCTCTGCCAAATATTTTAAGGCACTGACAAGCAATCTTTCCTGAATAAGTTACAGATAAGAGTATGCTTTTCTATCACTGATTAAGATATTCAGACAAAATGATGTGTATTGCATGAGCAGATATAGAATATATTCAGCATTTTTTTTCAATGGGAAATTTTATATGGCATTCTGTCACTATGACATTTAGAAGCATTGTTGTTTGTAAGTGCAGTGAATAAAAAAAACACATTATGCCCACTCTTCTGACATAGACTACTATACTGAAAAAAATGGAATTCTGGGATAAAGAAGAGATAGTGATATACATATCAAAAAACATAAAGAATAGTATTCTTGAGATAGGAATAGTATAGAATGATTATTTATGGCTTTTAGGGATTCAGCTTTTTGTACATGTCAGTGCACTACTATGACTTAATCTTTCTGACAGATAATATTTCAATAAAAATATATATATTTTTTAAGCATTTGTGGTACGTCTCAGCTGGTAATCAGTTTTCTGTGGATTCTTCTATAAAATTAATTTCTAACATATACATCCAGTTATCATTCATCCATAAAACGCCAGGATCAGACTTTCTTTTTGATTTCTCTTTGTTAAAAGAGTGCACAGAGTCACAGTAAGGCACAGCAGGGTACTTTTACATATTTTGTTTTTTACACTTCATTACAGTATTTTTGAGCCTAGAGCAGGAATGGATACAGATACAAATTGACTAGGACATTTTAAAGGGGTTCTATGGGAAATGAAGAAAAATAAATACATAACTACATAATTAAAAAATGCCTAAATACCTTTAATTAGAAAAGTCAGATTTTTTGTCTAGGGAATAATGGTTGCCTGGCTCGTTCCTGTGCAGAAACCTGCCCTGGAAAACAGAGTACAGCAGTAGGACAAACTCTGAGTTACTTCCTGGTTAGGCTGACTGACATAACTGAGTATGTGTGCTGTGCTCAGTCAGTCTGAGAGACTTGTGGAGTGAGCGACGGCTCTGCAGTATAGAGAGGAGACTGGAGCAAATAAAGTGTGCATAAATATGTGTGTATACATTGCTATATATAAATACATTTGGTGTGGTTATAGTATATAGAATCTATAGCTCAGCTGTATGAAGGGGACTGTTGTGGTAAAAGTAGTTATCAAACAGCGCGTCTAGCGACTGTAACTCCGCCCACTAGCCTAGTGAGGAGAAAACTCCAACATCGCGACAATATGTGATATAACAGTATTTGTAAGTCGTTCACACACTGTAGTGTAACATAGATTTACTGCTGATATTTAGTATTCCTCTATTGTATGCTCTTATTTTTTTCGTTTGCTCACACAACCCCTTTAAGGATAAACTTATATTTCTTCTTTCTGCTGGACCCACTACTGGTTTTGGTGCAAAAAACTGGAGCAGCAGCTTTCCAGAAACGGGAAAAAAAAGCTTTGTCTGGTTCCTTACACAAGATTTTTTGTTCTGCAAAAAATGCAACTGTAGTTTTTGAGTCACTTTTTTGAATTAAAGCCAGTGATGGATCTAGAAAGAAGGAGAAATATAAGTCCTCCTTCTATATCTCTCATTGCTTTTGACTGGCACAAGAAAATTGCTGGATTTTTTCACAAAAATACTGTATTTGAAAACACTGCTAATGCAGACACATCGAAGAGAATATTGAGTTACCAAAGGTCAGTTTACTTAATATTTCTTTAAATAATAATCTTTATTTATGTAGCGCCAACATATTCTGCAGCACTTTATAATTAAGGGGGTATAAGTACAAACAAAAACAAACATAATACAGAAAAAGCTACTTACAGGTGAGACACAAGGTGTGAGGACCCTGCTCGCAAGAGCTTACAATCTATTAGGGTGTATGGGTGAGACAGTGAGAAGTGCTCAGTTTACACAATGGTCCAGCAATGTTTCACATTGGTTTACATAAAAAAAAAAAATAAAGGGAACCTGTCACATAGATTATGCCCCCCTTGCTGAGGACAGCACAAGCTAGTGGCAGACATGCTGTTTCCAGCACTGTGTCCCTTATTCTGGAGTTTCAGAGCACTTAATCCTCAGATCTGGCAATTTCTAGCCTGCTCTGCCAGAGGAGAGTCCTCTCAATTCATCAGTGGGTGTTAGCCCCACCCACCCATGTCTAGTCCTGTCCACTCATGGCTCATTAAACCTTTTACATTGAATAGATAGAAACCTGTGACAATGTGACAATGTGAATAACCAGCAGGTAGGTGGGGCTAGCATCGGATGGGTGTGGCTAACATGCTCATGAATTAAGAATACTCTTCTCTGGCAGAACAGGCTGCAAACTGTCAAATTTAAGCATTAAATGCTCTGAAACTACTGCACCTTACAGAATAAGGGACACAGTGCTGGGAAAAGCAGGTCTATCACTAGCTTGTGCTGCCCTCAGCAAGGGGGGCATAATCTATGTGACAGGTTCTCTTTCAATGTCTCTCACATTGAGACACATACCAACATTATCAACTATGCCATCAGAGAGATTCGGAGAAAAAGGAAAGTGGCTATACGCTCTTTATTCCCCACCAACTGAAGTAGAAGACATCTAAATATGGATAATCTCTACTGTGGTGCTTGGGGCATAGGAACGGAAATGGGGTAAGATGAATATGTGTGACACTCAGGAGATAATCTAGCAACTGCCGGGGCCTGGGAGATCGCCACTTTTTCAGGAGTCTCCAAGATATTTTAGGACAATTGGCAAGTGTGACAGAACCTGCACAGCAGGTAAATAGCAGGAAAACCTGAACTTAAAGCACTATGGGAGACATGCTCTAGGTGCTTCAAATTTAATTTTCTCATCTGTTTTCAGTGTATAATGCACCTTAATGTATGAAAGTGGTTTTTGTGCGTTCATAAATGGTGTCTAAAGCTCAATGCATCTCGCCTGTATGTTTGGCGCATTACGAAACTTAAGCACATAAGTAATGCGCCAAAAATGTATAAAGGCTATAGATAGGTTGGAACTAAAAGAAAAGTCATTAGAATAGCATGTCAGTGAATAGAAACTATGGTACTGATCTTACTTGGGTGGACCAAAAGGCCCAGCAAGACCTGTGATGTGCTGGCTCTTGCTGTATGTAGAATAAAGGGTGAGAGCAGCAAAAAAAGTTTTGAAGTTTAATGTAGTAAAAAATAAAAATTTTAAAATCTGAACAGCATAATCAGTGAGTTATTTAATGTAAAATTAGTTTAAGATTATTTTAATCTTTAATACATTTTATAGGAGATACTTTTATATTTTAGGGATATTATATACTTATATATTAATTTTACATGATAAAAATTTTTATTAATTTTAAGTGGAAGAGTGAAGAAATCAGGCGATACCTTTTAGAGGCTAACTGAGTATATTTGATGGTGAGCTTCGAGAGAAACTAGCTCCTTCTTCAGACATGATGATATACAAAAATTGAAAATTCACAGGCTTTTTATACAACAAGACAGGGGACCTTCAAAGGATCTTAGAATTCTTAAAAAATAACAAAATGCAATATAAGCAAACAAGTCATTTACAACAGGTCAAACAATTAATATCTGGAAACTTGTGAGGCATGACAGAGGGGTCAGTAAATCTGGTCTTATCTCACAGCCATCACGTTGTAATTTGTGGCCATCACAGTTCACATATAGTTTGACATAAATAGCATGGATATTTAACCCATTTTGCAGAGTCTGAAATTTTTGCATTAATTTAAATTCCCATTCCTTCCTCTCCCTCTGCGTCTTAAAATGTCCCATTAAAACACAATCTTCAGTTTCTTCAATACAGTGGTCCTCTCTGGAGAAGTGTTGTGCCATGGAAGATCAGTTCTATTGTTATTAATAGTGAATCTGTGGGAGTTCATGCGCTGGCTGAGTCTTTGCCCTGTTTCCCCACATAAAGGCCTGTGGTCGGCTTTGGGCGCACACATAATCAGTTTACACCACATTGCTAGCCCTGCAGGAAAATGTCCCCCTAATTCTGTGCACCTGTGGGACTGTGGGACAAGGTAACTGTCAGCTGCAGTGTGGATGTGCCTGCAGGTCTTGCCCCTTTTTTTGCAGGAAAGGGTGAGGTGCCTTTTTCATTTTGGGCCTTCAGGGCGCTCCGGACAATAATACGCCGCAGGTTTGGTGGTTGCCGAAAGGAAAGGAGAGGGGGGACTGGGAATATGTCTTTGAGTCAAATTGTCTCTATGTAGCACAGGTTGAAGTTCTTGGCAAACTTTCGTAGGATCTCCAGTTGTGGGTTGTAGGTTACAACTAGGGGCACTCGTTCTTCCTTCTGGGTTCTTTGTACGTGAGCAGACTGGTCTCTGTTGATGGCGGCCGCTTTGCTGATTTGATTGTCGTCACTTTTGGTTTGTATCCCAATTGGAGAAATTTTGTCCTCAGATCCAGGAGGTGTTTGTCCAGGTCTGTCTTGTTGGAGCAAATACGATTGTACCGTATAGCCTGGCTGTAGATAATGGATTGCTTTGTGTGCTTGGGTGGAAGCTGTCATTCCCTTGAGGTAGGCGTTTGTCTGTGGGTTTGTGGTACACTGATGTGAGTAGCCGGTGTTTTCTTTGATGTGTATTGTAGTATCTAGAAAGTGGATTTTGCTCTCTGAATAGGTAAGCTTGAGGTTTGATGGTGGGGTGGAAGTTATTGAAGTCATTAGGAATTGAATTGGGGCCCTCCTCGCCCGCAGTCCAGATGACAATGAAAATCATCGATGTAACGGAGGTACATCTGGGTTTTTGGTGGTGCATGTGGATAGATAGGGCCTCTTCCATTTTCAGTTCAGTATGCAAACCTCTTTATGGAAGCAACCATGGATGTAGAATCGTTGTATACAAACATTCCCCCACAAGGATGGATTTTGGCGCATGTTCGGACACACCTGGTAGAAACTAAACCTCCCAACAAAACCAATAAACAGCTTACAGTTCCTTACTCAGCCACAACTATTTTAAATTTGGAGAGGACCTATATTACAGCGAATGGAACTTCAATGGGGTCCAGATGTGCGCCCCTATGCAAACCTTTTTATGGAACTGAACTGGAAGGAGCGTATCTATCCACATGCACCACCAAACCATGATGTACCTCCGTTACATCGATGTATCATTGTCATCGGGAAACTGCGGGCGAGGAGGCCCTAATTCAATTCCATAATGACTTCAATAACTTCCAACCCCACCATCAAACCTAAGCTTACCTATTCAGAGAGCAAAAATCCACTTTTGGATACTACAATACACATCAAAAACAACCGGCTATCACAATCAGTGTACCACAAACCCACAGACAGAACGGCCAAACCTCAGGAATGCCCAGTTTCCCACCCAAGCACACAAAGCAATCCTTTAAATCTACAGCAGGCTATACGGTACAATCGATTTGCTCCAAACAAGACAGACCTGGACAAACACCTCCGGGATCTGAGGAAAAATTTCTCCAATTGGGATTTCAAACCAAAAGTGACGGACAATCAAATCAGCAAAGCGGCCGCCATCACAGAGACAGTCTGTCACGTACAAAGAGACCCAGAAGGAAAAAACGAGTGCCCCTAGTTGTAACTACAACCCACAACTGGAGATCCTACGAAAGTTTGGGCCCAAAGGGAAATTCAACCTTGATGCTACATAGAGGGCAATAGACTCAAAGACATATTCCCAGTCCCCCTCTCTTTCCTTTCCGGCAACCACCAAACTGCGGCGTATTATTGTCCGGAGCGCCCTGAATGGCCCAACTGAAAATGGCACCTCACCCTGCCTGCAAAACAGGTGCAAGACCTGCAGGCACATCCACACTGCTGACAGTGTACCTGTCCCACAGTCCCAGCAGGTGCACAGAATTAGGGGGCATTCCTGCAGGTTAGCAATGTGGTGTATCTGATTATGTGGTGCGCAATGCCGACCACAGGCTTTATGTGGGGGAAACAAGGGCAAAGACTCAGCCAGCGCTTGAACTCCCACAGTTTCTATTAATAAAAAATAGAACTGATCTTCCAGTGGCACAACACTTCTCCAGAGAGGACCACTGTATTGAAGATCTGAAGATTGTGGTTTTAATGGGACATTTTAAGACGCAGAGGGAGAGGAAGGAATGGAATTTAAATTAATGCAAAAATTTCAGACTCTGCCAAAATGGGTTAAATTCCATGTAGTTTTATGTCAAACTATATGTGAACTGTGATGGCCACAAATTAACAGTGATGGCTGTGAGATAAGACGGCCCGATTTACTGACCCCTCTGTCATGCCTCACAAATTTTCCAGATAGTTAATTGTTTGACTGTTGTAAATGACTTGTTTGCTTTTATTGCATTTTGTTATGTTTTAAGAATTCTAAGATCTTTGAAGGTCCATGTCTTGTGGTATAAAAAGCCTGTGAATTTTCAATTTATTTTATATCATCATGTCTGAAGAAGGGAGCTAGTTCTCTCGAAAGCTCACCATCAAATATACTCAGTTAGCCTCTAAAAGGTATCGCCTGATTTCTTCACTCTTCCACTACTTTCTATGGCTAACACGGTACAAAAATTTACTATTATTAATTTTAAATAATGTAATTTTATATAGTTTGATAATTATCATAAATTACTTTTTTATTAATGCACTGGTCTAAGTTGAGAAATATTGGACATTTTTTCCCTAACAGCACATCTAGCTCCACTTCGACTCCTCAGGCTCAGGCAGACCACATTGAAATAGACCTGCCTGTTCGAGCAGTAATGCGCCTAGTTTTGCTGAACCACATTCATATATGTGTCCAATAATACAAGTGTGGTGCGAAACGCCTCCATAACGCCCCTGGAACGCCCACCAGAATGCCCCCTCATGTTAGGCACATTAAAAAGTGTCCAGTCTTACGAACAATGCACCTAACACATTCATTAGGTGCATTAGACATCGTTGCCGGCTCACTTTGGTGCATTTGATGCCATAAAAGGGTGAAAAACCGTCTCCCCATGTGTCATAGAATGACTGTTCTACCAGCTACAAAACCACAAATGCAATACAACATATTAATTTGTGGTATCCAGTTACTCATCCTGTATCTGGTTGTTCAGAGGACTCAAGGGTCACAGGACTGTAGATAGTGGTCAGTGTGGGCTTCTCCTGGACAATTTCAAACAGGTATCGGTTGTAGTTGTGCTATACATTAGGCTCCCTCTGGTTGGTCATGGCAGATGCAAGTAGATTCCTCTTCCCCTATGACAGGATGCTCCTCCAATTACTGGATCACACAGGAGTCCATAAGATTTCTCATTTTTCTGGGGGTCTCTTAGATATTTTAAGAGAGTTGGCAACAGTAACCAGTTTCTATGCAGACCTTTTCAATCAAGACTATTTGGAAAGATGCTTCATTTTATGTAAGTTAAATTTAAGCAGTAAATATACAGTTCCCAAGGTTTGCATGTCTTTTTAGATTGTAATCTAAACCTATCCAAGCACTTATTGGTAGCATTCATTAAAATAATAAAAACATATTACTAAAACCGTTAGGGTGGGTCCACATGTTCAGCTTTTTAGATGCAATTTTTGAAGGTAAAATAAGGAATGGATCATAATTGGAGGACACATAGCAAGGGAAGACTGAAATTTCTTCTTGTTTTTAGTCTGTTCTTGGTTTGTCTCCAAATACTGCATCTAAAAAGCCCACCCTTTCACACAGTGCAGTTTTGGTGCAGTTTTAACTGTGCTCCAATTAAACGGCCTTTATTACCAGCAAGCTTTTTTTCAGTTGTCTAAATTGTTCAGAAATGTGTTTCAAGTAAGTAATCAATTACAGTGTTTGAAGTCTTGTGGATTCTAAACACACTAATTGATTACTCGCATTCCAAACATTTTAGATAAGTGAAAGAAGCTTGCTGGTAATAAATTGGAGCACAGTTAAAAGAGAACCAAAACTGCGCTGTGTGAAAGCACCCCTAAGCTATGTCTACAAAGCACACAAAAACTGTAGTTTTTCAGTGTTTTTGGTTTTCTAAAACCACTGAAAAAATGACTGAAAACAGGTCCTATAGACTTTAAGGCTGCATCCACATAGCAGTATGAAAATACCGGCCGGATTCTGATTGAAGAACTTATTTTGACATCTTTTCCGTGGTTTTGGGAGACGGTTCTGTCTGCGGTTTGTGGATTTGCTGTTCCCCCTCAGTCACTGACATGTTCATGTTCAATCCGTAAACCGAAGAATGAACATGTTCTAAGTTTTTCGAAATGCCGGCGGTGTAAAAAAACATCTGGCAGGAAATCCGTTCAGTGGGGACTGCTGAACGTATTTTCTATTAAAGTCTATTAGGATAGCTGACAGTTGGTTTACAGATGACTTTCAAATTCAAAAACCGTCTGTAAATCCGACTGAAAATCCTACCGTGGGGACAAGCCCTAAGAGTAAAAATGTTCTGTAGTCTCCACATAATGTTTTTTTCTGCTTGTTTTTGCAAAAAACGACAGAGCAAGGCAGAAAATCTATTATTAAAGTCTATAAAAACCGCTGGACTGTTTATCGGCGGTTTTTGGCACGGTTTTTGGACAGTTCTGCTGAAAAACTGCCCAGGTGTTTAATAAGGTATATGGATTTTGCATGCATTAAAAACTGCCCAAAAACACAACAAAAAAACTGAAAAGCATCCAAAAAACTCGTCAAAAACATAGCTGCTTTGGACAAAAAGCTGACGCTCAGATTTTGGTTTTCGACGAGTATTTTGTCCTATGCTGTGTGGCCCTAGCCGTAGGGTCTGTTTCATTAAGCTACAGACACCTGTTTGTCATGGATACAATAGACCACATTGTGTCTATTCAGGCTTTGTATGTCCACATTATTACTACAAGTTTATTAATGTTATGGTGCTTTCACACGGAACTTTTTTTGGTGCTTTTTTGGATGTGTTTTTTGTGCAGAAAGGAACAACAATTAATGCTGTACATTTCTGCACAAAAAATGCACCAAAATTGCATCAAAAAAAGCATCAAAAAATGTTCCATGTTAAAGCACTCTTAGGGGATGTTCACACGGCGTTTTTTAGATGCGTGTTTGGATCCGTGTTTCGGACACAAAACGGAACCAAAAGTGCATCTTAGGCTATGTTCACACGGCAATGACTGGGACGTATTTCAGCCCGTAATTCGTGCCGTACTGTGCTCAAATACGGGCGAAATACGTCCCAGTCATTATGGTAATCCACAGTTCTCATAGAGAACTATAGATTACGCCTCATCTCCCTGCTCGCACAATACGGCGAGCGGGGAGAGGAGTGACATGTCAATTATTCACGGCGTATACGCGCCGTGAATAATGAATGTCTACGGAGCCGGCGGGCTGCCGACCATCCCGCCCCGCCCGGCCCCTGCTCCCGAGCACACGGCATAATTGCGGGCAAAATATGTCCCACAATTACGCTGTGAATTAACCGTGTGAACCCTGCCTTACAATGTGCAGCGTGTTTTACATTGCTTTCAATGTAAAACAAGGATCAGAGTTCAGACAAGTGATTGCTGATGTGTATTTTACATGTGTCTTTTTTGGGGGGTTGATAATGGTTTTATTTTATTTTAGGGGCACCTACAGCTGTCACTCATCTTTTAATATTAATTGGATCTGGGACGACCACTTTATGCTTATATCATAACTCCATAGAAAACTGATAATTGTTACTGAAGCCCCGAAATATCACCCAACATAATGTGAAATGAAGATTAAAGAAAAAAGGCAGATAAGTAATACAGATAAAGCAAGTTTTTACATATAACAGTCATCTGCTGGAGGCTGGAAATCACTTTCTATGTTGAGGATAAAATTGGGTCATGAACTTTATATTCAATGTACCAGTAAAAAAGAAATTAGGGGGGGGGGGGGGCGTGGCCGGACGCTGAAGAAGATGGACGCTTAGGAGAGCTGCTCCGTGGAACCCACGTTAAAACACGGTGCTGCACGGCCCAGAACCCGGCACTTCACCGAAATTTACCCTGCCATAGCACCCAGGAGCCAGAGGGCACCGACCAAAGCACCTGCGACAGCTCCGGACGGGACAGCGAATACTCCCCGGCCCGCAGCCACCCGTGCGGCAGGACCCGCGACCGGCCGAATTCGGCGGGAGAGACGAAACTGCGGCTAAGCGATTCACCTGCCGGCTGCTTGTAATTCCCGGAGGAACACCGGAACCTGACGATCGCCGTTCCGACCATCCTCAACGGCGGCACAGAGTCGAGAGGGACCCTTCAACCCCGCGCTGCCTGAGACAGGATACCGGCAGCCCTGCGGCGCTGCACCCGCAGAGTGAGTACGCTACTAGAGGGTATAACTGCCCGGTCTCCCCAAAACGGTCCCGGTATACCTGCAAGCAGCAGAGATCCCCGCTAACTCATTACCCTGCACCAGAAGGGACTGTAGGATTAAATAAAACCGGACAGTTTATTAGGGTAGTTCGGGGCCATCACATCTGTCCCTCTGACTCTGTGTGAAGAACCGCTTTTTTCTTAAAACGGCCTTCTGGGGATGCTACCTTGTGCCACATTAAAAAACAGACTTGCCAATCCAAGTCACTGGGCGCAGAGAGCTCCCGCCATTATTCACCTCCATTAGGTGACATCGGCGGCCATTTTAAAGCACAGCCACAGGGCCTCAGCTGCAACATCTTACCCTGGCCAGAACAAGGGGATTGCTTGCTCGCAGGAAGCCAGCTCTCACGCACTCTGGACAGGAGATTACCTGTAGCATCAAACGCTACTTTAAGAGAGTCCAGGGTCCCCAAACTACCTGCAGCACATCCCCTAAGTCTCCACAAGCCACCCAAAACAATCTGAGGGTCTGCTGCCTGACTGCCTTCAACCCCCAGATAACACCCCACAACAAGTCTCTCACTGAGAGAGGTCAAAGCCTATCACTACAGACTTTACAATCTCCTGCAGCGCCAGACACAGCCTGCACTTCTATGCCGCCTCAGCCGTACAAAACCCCCAAAAAATCAAAAACACCAAAAAAAACCTTTGGGCCCAAGCTCCCGCCCCGCTGATTTCTGACGGGGGAAAATGGCGTCAATCAAACTCTATCTCGAAATCTGGGACCACCAGTGCCCCCTTTCCCTCCTCCGAACATGGGGGGGTGCTGAACCTCCCCCCAGAGCATCTTCACAGATGGAAGAATGGAAGACCTATCAAACAAATCCCCAAAAGGGCAACTTTAAGAGTTTGGTAGCGGAGGTCAAGGAAGCATGCAGGACGGAGATTGCCGCTATGCGTTCTGATCTGAAGTGAGGCCGAAGGGCCCCATGACCTAAAGACCCCATAACACAACCCCCGGTTTGTCACTTTTTTAAATCTCAAGTAACCGTCAGGCATCGCACAAAAAGACCAGCACGTCCCCTAAGGACTTGACAAAAGGGGGGCGCCGTAATAAATATAGGGACAAGTTTTACCAAAAAAAAAGAAGAGCACACCGAGCCCTGAAGCCCAAATCTAATGCTGGTCAGCCGAGGGATGTAATTTGCTGCTTGCAAGATTTTGAGATAAAAAAACTATAATGTCTTAAACCCCGTGTTTAACCATTTGGTAAGTGGGGGCCCAAAAAACCCAACTTTTCCCAGATCTCTCATGGATGACTTTACACAAGAGACGTTGCCTAAAACCCTTGCTGGAGGAGCTCAAACGTCGTGAAATTCCATACAAATGGGGCTTTCCCTTCGTCCTGATAGCCCACAAAGAGGGCAATCGGGGTTTGCTGAAGGCACATGGGGTTGGGGTCAATTCTGTTCTAAATTGAAAATTCCAATCCCCATCTCCAGACGGGAACTACAACCCCCTCTCCCCCCCGCCGTGACTGGCAACCCCTGACCCCAGCAAAAGAAGGCGACCAAGAAAAAAGCGGAGGGGGGGGTGTCACCCCGGGGGGCCCCCGTACACCCACTTGATTATTTTTTGCGATTGTATTGCATGTTCATTATCTGAGGGTTTAAACTAAAAGGGTTTTTTGGGCTAATAGTGACTAGTTTTAATACCAAATTCTAAGCGGGGGTTTTGGATACTTTTTAGCAGCTCGCACTTTACGGACCCCGGACCCTGGGTCGCGGCTTAGGGGAAGGGATGTGCTCTCCTCCAATACCCTTTCCTCGTGCCCAGGACGTTGACCCTGGGTTAAATTCTTGAGCTTAAAAAAACAGGGGCCCCTGCGGCTTCTGAGGGGGGAAAAATTCCTCCCACAGGGACTACGAACCCCCGACCCTAACCCATTTTATTGTTCACCTCACGGGCCCTTTATTGGGCCCTTCCAACTGCTGTTAACACTTAATTTTTAATCAATCCATGGGGGAACTTCATTTAGGCTGTAGACATGGGCAAGAAATTCCTGCGTCAAACCGGGAAAATAAGGGGGGAAAAAAAAGGGGATTTTAGTGCCTTTGAACGTGGCTGGTTGTTGGGGCCAGAAGAGGCCCGGTCTGGTTTTCAGAAACCGCGTTTTCCTTGGGGATTTTTTACGCACAAACCCTCTCTAAAGGGTTTTTCAGAGAATTGGGTCCCCCAAAAAGAAAAAATTTTTCCAAATGGCCCGGGAGTCCTTGGGGGGCGGAAATGCTTTGTTGATGCCAAAAGGTTTTAAAGGCGAATGGGCAGACGGGGTTTAGCTTTATAGAAAAAAGGGAAAGTTGGGGGCAAAAAGCCCCCCGTTACAACCAAGGTAGGCAAGACATCTCAGAAAACCCCAGTACGGGGGAACTTTGAGGGAGAAAAAAGGGGGGGTACGGGAGCAGAAGGGGCCAACCAGGTGCCACTCCTTTTAGCTAAGAACAAAGGGAAAATGAGGCTCCCAATTTGCCCCAAACTCAAACCCAAAATTTTTAAAAAGTAAAAAGATTGGAAAAAAAAGTTTGGCCTGGGCTATGAAGTTTGATTTCTGCTGCCGGGAACATTTAGATGGTAGGGTCAGAATTTGGCGTCAACAACCATGAAACATGGGCCATCCTGCCTTTTTATCAAAAGGGTTAAAGGGTGAAAGGTTTGGGGGTTTTCATGGTGGGGGGGAATTTTTTCCCTTTGGCCCCTTTTGGGGCCTCTTGGAAACCCAATTTAGCATCGTTGCAAACCTTTTTGAATCTTTTTCCACAAAGAATTTTAGGCAGTTTTTGAAGGCAAAAGGGGGGCCAAAACCCCTTACTAGCATGGGTGGGACCTAAAAAAAGTGGGCCGGGGTGTAGGTTAGCGGAAAAAGGGCATGGGGTGGGTTTTTCTTTTGGAGGGGCTCTTCCCCCCCCCTTTCTTGTTTAGTATTTTTATTTTTGGGGGGTATTTTTCTCGGTTTTCCCCTTTCCCCCAAGGGGAAATTTCTCCCCTAGGGGGAAAAAACTTTTTTGGAAGCCCGGGGGTTAGTTTAAATTCCCCCTCGGGTTTCTATGTGGGTTTTTTTTTGTCTTGGCCCTTTTTTCCTTAAAAGTGTCCTTTTCCCAAAGGTTTTGTTTCTTCAGATGGGTAAACCCCTTTAGGGCCCGAAAACATATCACATCTTTAATAAAGGCTAATTTGTTTTCAATAAAAATAAAAGGCCTTAACCTGACCCCCAAAAAAAAAGAAGGGCTAAATTTCTGACGGAACTTAAAAACAATTGAAAAGGGAAAAAATAGTCTTCTTGCAAGAAACTCACTTAAAAAAAGAAGGAACTTTAAATTTTTTTAGGGTTTTTATACCCCACAAACCTATATCCCCCTCCCAATCCCGGAAAAAAACAGGGTTTGCAAATTTTGCCCCAAAAAACTTTCCCCTTTCAGGGTTTTTAAAAACAAAGTCATCGAAAGATAAAGGGCCCGGGGGACATTAAAAACTTAAAAGGCACTTATATGGGCATGGCCTTTTTACCCTTTTTGGGAAAAATTTTTTTATACCTAACCCCAAACTCAAAATTTTGTTTTCCCCAAAAAAGTTCTTTGAAGCTAAAACGTTTCCCCCCTTTTTCCACGGGGATTGGGGGAGGTGACTTTAAATTAAAGGCCCCTTTTCCCGGAAAAACCCCAGATGGCTTTACACGTGGGTCAATTTTAAAGTCCTCACCCCCGGGCCCAGGATCTCCAGGGAAATTTTTTGGGGAAAAAAATTAAAAAAATATGCCTTAAATTTTTTCCTCTGGAGGGTAACACCCCCCGGAAAAGCATCCTAAACCCTTTTTTTTCCCCAAACCCCACCCAAAATTTTTCACTCGATAATAGAAAATTTCTTTTTTTTGGGAAAAAAATTTCCCGCCCTACGGCGAATGATGGACCCCGAATTATTAACCTATCACCCTGGTTTAGAAACCCTGCCCCCATCACTTTATCGCTTAAACGCAAAAATGCACCGTTCGGGAAAAAGCCAAGGCGGTTTAAAAAAAAGCCTATTTTAAAAAAAACCCCCAAATAGAAGAAGAATTTAAAAGGAACACCTTAAAAAGAGTTTTATTCCACTAAAAGAAAAAATCTGTCTCCTCCCCTTTAGTTTTATTGGGGAAACCCCTAAGGCATGTATTCCCGGGGGGGGTTTCATTTCCGTGGGTCCCGGTAAAATTTGGGAAAAACAAACCCGGGTTGAGTCCCCTCCGACCCAGCTTTCTGCCCTGGGGGTCGTCCTTGGCCGCCCCCCCGACAAGGGGGGAAATTAAAAAAAATTTTTGACCTAAAAAGCCCCAGGGTGGGAAAACCCTTGGGCCCCGATCGAACTTTAAAAGATGCTAAAATTTTTTCCAAAAACAAAATTTTACGTAAAAGGGGGAATTTAAGGGGCAACCCCCTTGCTGGCGAGGCAGATGAGGGAAGACCTGGACAGATGTAACCCATATGCTCTAAAAGACAGAAGGGTAAAATAAAGGGACCCAGATGCAAATTTGGGGAAAATTATTCCCCTGAATTTTTTTTTCCAAACTTTTATCACTACCGGAACCCCCCTTCCTGCTAGTGAAGAGGAGAGAAACAACAAGCTAAAAAACTTCCTGCCATCCTGTAAACTACCGTCCTTATCATTAGAGGCAGTAGAATCCCTTAATTCCCCAATTACCCTGGAGGAGATGGAGGCAGCTCTGAAATCTATGCCCAAAGGCAAAGCTCCCGGCCCAGACGGCTTACCATATTTATAAATTAAACCCGGGCCCATGGGCCCCCTTTTCCCCGGGAAAAACCCAAATGCAAGGTAAAATTTTTTTCTAATTGGGGGCCACAGTACCCGCCCCTTTTTTGCACTGCTAAACCCATTTGGGAAGCTTAAACTTTCAGGCCCAATCGCCCTAAAAACACCCAAATCTTTAAACTTTCACAAAAAAAAACTGGCCAACAGACTGGGGAGTTATGGCTTTCCCCACTTTGTACAAAAAAGGGCCCCGGGTTGGCTTCGTCCTGAATCGCCAAGGGGGGGGGACAATACAAAAAAAGGTGAAATTTGGGCCCAAAATTGGGGTCGGGCAATCGGCTTAGGTTTAAATTTAGCATTAAATTTCTCAGTTTTTGATTGCAGAAAAAGGGCCCTTTTACCGCCTCAATTGGTTTCCCATATGATGGCCCCACAAAAAAACCCCCCAAAGGAAATCGGGGCCCCCCTAAATTTGGCCTTATTGGGGGCAAACTACCTTTTTCCCCCCCGGCAACTATAAAGCCCCCTTTTGTAGTCCCCATTAATTTAGGAAACTTTAATGGCACAAGACCCGGGTTTTCCCCTTATCCCCCCTTAGTGTTTTTGGGTCTGTGCCGAACCGCCCCGCCTCCCGCCTTCGGTTTAAGATGTAAAAAATTTAGAGGGGTCACCCGCAAAAAATAAAAAGGGAAATTTAAAAAAAAATCATTTTTCAAGGATGATGTAAATTTCTGGACTATTCATCCCCCCTAACGTCCTTGCTAACTTGCCCAAAACAAAATAGATTTCAAAATTTATCATAAAAAAAAAAAAACATCTAAAACTAACCCTGTCTTAAAAATTTCCGAACGTTGGGGTTATCTCATCGAGGCTAATTATGCTTAATTTTAAATCGTTTGGCGCCAAATTTAGGTATTAATCACCTCTTCCCTTCCCACTCATAAGCTAACTTCCAAAGCAAATAATTGAAAAACAGGAACTTATTGCAAAAAATGGATGTTCCTCCCCCTCCTCCCGGGGAGGGTATGCAATAAAAATAAAATCCTACTAAGCTGCCTACCTATTTAGGTTTATCTGTCCCTTTCCCAGGGAAATTTGAAAGGTTTTTCCGCCCCCCTTTTTCCCCAAATTTATAAAGGGGCAAAAAAAAAACCGAATTTGGGAAAGGGGAGCATATGATGACTAGGAGGGAGGAGGGGGGTTTTGCGGTTCCTGACCTGGTGAAATATTATTGGGCAGCGCAGCTTCGGAGGATCCCACCCGGCCCCTATGCTAGCCACTGCTAAATGGGCTGAGATAGAGAAGCTATGGCTGGCACCGATACACCCCAATTCCCTGCTCTGGGCCACTTCCCATGTGACTATTGATACTCAATTACTTGGCCCAATGCAGGTAACAAGAGCAGTGTGGAAAAAATGTATGAGGAGGTATAATCTATGTTCAACCGCCTCACCCATGACCAACTTTTTGTTCAACCCCATGTTTACAGGAGGTATGGGCAGCCTGGCCTTTAAGCCTTGGTTTGATAGGGGACTATTTAGATTTGCTGACATAGTAGATCGACGCACGAAACGCATACTACCCTTCCAGGCTCTAAAATCTGACTTTGGTATCCCGGAATCTTGCTACTACTCTTCTCTACAAATAACCCATTTCCTATCCTCCATACTGCACTCATCAGTGGTGTCGTCTCCTACCAGATTCGAGTTATTATGCAAGCTGTGCAATTCAACTAGGGGTCTGATATCAGACATCCCTATATGCCAAAATGGGAAATTCTCCTGAATAAGCAGCTTTCAAGGGAGGAATGGAAACTAGTATGGCGCAGAGCCACCCAATCTCACTGTGCAGCACCTATAAAGAAAACCAGTTAAAAATTGTGATGCTTTGGTATCACACGCCAAATATCTTGCATAAACTCAAACCTACGATACCCGATACGTGTTGGCGGTCTAATTCACATGGAGCCCATGTACTCCATATCTTCTGGGAGTGTACATTCATTAGACAGCTATGGACGGATGTCAATAATTTTATCAGAAATCTCCTTGGGATCCAGCTATCCCTAGATCCAATGGTATGCATATTAAACTTGTTTCCAACGACACTAGGAAAGCCTGCTCAGAAACTAATCCTACAAATTCTCACTGCAACGAAATGTATGATCTCTTCGTATTGGAAACTAAATGACCCCCCAAGGCTTAGTGATGTGTTTAGACGATTAAAGGACATAAGGTCCTTGGAATACTTAACTGCCATGTTGAATGATGACGTTGATAAATTTCATCTGACCTGGTACAGCTGGGACACCTATGTCACAGTACACGATATAGGTGCCTGATCATCTTAAAGTCTGATGGACCTTCAGGTTGTATTCGCAGGCTTTCTTGAATATGCCCTCTCCCCCTTCTCCCTCTCGTCTTTGTGAAGTCCTTTGTCTTGTTTTTGTGATTTTTGTCAGTTTAGATAATACAGGGGCCTATTTAGATCACATTGGATATAATTGTTAAATAGTTAGCCTCTTGAGCTATTAAGCAAATATGCTTCATCTGCCACTGTTTTGTGACCTTTTATGTATACTTTGTATTTGACTACTGATGTGTTCATTGCAAAGAAATGCAACTATTTTGATTTTATGAAAACTTTAATAAAAATACAGTTTACAAAAAAAAGAAATTAGGATCGCCCGTCACCTGATGACCATCCTGGCACATGTATAGAGCAGTACAGTACATGTAGTACCACAAGGTACTATGGACAGACGCTGCTAGACCGCCAATCATTGCATGTACTAATACAGATGTTTTACAAGTAAAATGTTCATGATAATTGGTTGGATCTTCCCATCAATTACATGTGCCGCAGACTGGAAGTGACTGTGACACTGCATGTTGAAAACATACTCAACATACATGTCACAGAAAAGACCACTATATGTTGAAGATATCGTACCCTGAGGCTACTGTAACTTGAGGAACCACTGTATAGTTAAAAAACATTTTGTAGGAAAAAGCACATAAAGCATGAAAAAAGCATACAGTCTTTTTTTGAGGGTGTGTTCACACACAGAGAAATTGCTGTGTAAAGTTTCAGACTTCTTCTCAGGAAAATCTGCAGCAGCATATCTGCATCAAACTGTATAGATTTGTTTGTGTATTGTGATGCACGGATAAACTATAAAAAAAAGCATTACATTCATCTCCCTTAAAGATCCCATGACAACGCGCCTCCAGTCTCTGGGTCATCTTCCAATAAAGTCATCCGTTGTGGCAGCTGCCACCACATGGGATGTGTCATCATTGTGGTACAGAGAAGACCGAGGGATCAAAGACATTTTGCCATGTCATAATCACGAGGAGAGGTGGGTATAGTGTTTCTTTTTTCAAAAAAAACTTTATACAAAATTTTTCTTCTTTCTTTCTTGCAGATATTGCTGTGAATACATGGGTAGTCTGCAACACTTCAATAAGTAATTCAATAGGGAACATTCACAACAAGTCCATGATGTTTACGTGATAGGAATTGACATGCTACAGGCTTAAAATCACCCAACATAAACGAAGCCAGAAAAACCCTATGATAAATTTGTGTGACGTAGGTCTGAAGGAGTCGATAGGATACATGTGTTGTGACCACACCTAGCATTAACTCCTGTCAGTAGGTGACTGCTTACAAATGAACGTCAGATTAGATGCTATTGCCGATGTAAAATCTAAATAGTTAACATGTTAAAAAGACTTTGTTTTATCTAGACTTATGTGTTAAAATAATCCTTTTCTGAATATGATGGCGTTCTTTTCTGACCTACGTGAGCACTGTAATCCTTTTCCTCCCATTAATGGAAGGTTTGTTGGCAGTTCTTGAAAGACCTGTAATTTTAAAAAGATCAAGTTAAATTACTTAGAAAAGTAAAGCATAGTAAAATAGGGAGTTCAGCTTTTATTGGACCAACAATAGTATATAGTTCAGAGATTTCCTTCTGATCACAAAAAACTTGTGTGCAACATGCAATTACTGATTAACCAGATAACACTCAAGCTGTCTGAATATTCCTTTCCTTTTTATTCCGCTGGAAAGGTGACCTATAAAGCTGAGAATTTTGCACATCTAATGGGCTGACGGTATTCGAGAACAGATTCTGATCAATTCTGCAGGTGTCTGACAAGGTGGCCGAAACCTGAAATTAAGACGTTTGGAATATTTTAGTGGTCATGGATGAGGAAACAATGATGACATTAAATAATTTGAAGGATAAACCAACCTTCAAAGAAAAAGCTCTCTTAAGTACTAAAATTTTAGATTTTTTTAATTTTCTTTTTTACTAGAGTGAGACAAAAACAGAAGTAAAATAAATGAATTTCGTATCAAGCTCCTTAATGTTGTACATCTGTTCAGGAATTAATAGTTATACCAATTCATATTAGTTAACACTTCTATTTGCTCCTGTCTGTTAGGATGGTTTAACACATATGTTTTTAGCCTATATTTAGGTTCATGTGTATTTTGACGTGTATTGCATATTGTAATATGTGTTGAAACTGCATTTATAGTGCGTCCTATGTGTCCTATTATTTTCAAGGGTTATATGGACTGTAGTTTCTATCATGTAGTTATCATTATGGATTTACTGTAAAAAAAAACTTGCTTATGTACTTTGTACATGTATTCAGGGTGAATAACTAGGGTATGTGCCCATGTTTGTAACGGTCTGTATCCACCATAAAAATATAAACAAACAATCAAATTGCAGCGAAAAGCAGGTGACACCCAACAGAGAAGGCGAAGCAAGTAAAAAACAAAACAAAACGAAACAAAGTTGACCGACAAAAAAAATAAAAATAACGAATGTCAAACGGTTGCTCAAAACAGTGTATGTTTATGATATGTTCACACGGCGCAATTACAGTAATTCATAGCTCTCATAGACAGCTATGAATTACGCGTCATCTCCCCGGGCGTACAATACGATCATATCGTACGCCCGTGGAGAAAAGTGACATGTCACTTGTTTGCGGCGCTTACGCGCTGCTGACAATGCACGTGAATGGGGCAGGCCGTGTGCCCCCCCCGTGCTTTGGAAGTACGCGCTGATTAGCGCGTGCTTGCAAAACACCCGGTGAATTGCGGCGCGTACAGTATGCTCTCCAATACGCCATGTGAACATGCATGTGACGGAAACAGCCTAGTCCGCCGGCCCGCTTGAGGGACGACGGCCTGGCTTGGGGTGTATCTCGACATTGTGCTGCCCACTATGGGGAGCTCAAGGTCAGCCAGATACTGTTCCACTGTTAACCCTTGCCCACACTGGCACAGGGAAACAACAATGCTGCCACCAGTTCGCTCGTTTAGTTATAAGACCGGTCCGTTACCGACTTATAGCAGGGTCAGGAACCAACCCTTGGGTAGCTATATACTATAGACCGAGAATTAGGCGTGTGAGGCCATTGATCAAGACAGACTAACTCAGATTAAAGTTTATAGATTTAATTAGCCTTGAAGGGCACACTAGACAGGTAGTATATACAAGATGGATAATAATATACAGGTAAGAGAGAGGTGCAAATATAATTATGGATTACAGACAAAAGGCAGTTAAAATAAGTCAAGTTACCGTTGTTGCTTGGTGCCCGGCCGCACGGGGGGCAGATGTGGCCTGGCTGCTGCGTGATGATGTTACTGGACCTGCTCTCAGGTACCCCCCTCCTTGGTCTGCCAGCATTGATTAAATGACTATGAATTTTGACCGAAGTGATACTCAATATTATCTCTACTCCCACCTGATTGCTTTGTCCTTTCTTCACAGGTACGTGTGAACTACATTCCATCAGCAACCCCTCTGTAATATCTGTGTGATTATATTGTATATTTGAATGGTACTATGGAACTACATCCATCAGCAACCCCTCTGCAAATATCTGTGTGATTATATTGTATATTTGAAGGGTTTACGTGTGAACTACATCCATCACAACCCCTCGCATATCTGCGTGAATATATTGAATATTTGAATGGTACGTGTGAACTACATCCATCAGCAACCCCTCTGATATCTGTGTGATTATATTGTATATTTTGAAGGGTACATGTGAACTACATCCATCAGCAACCCCTCTGCAAGATCTGTGTGATTATATTGTATATTGAATGGAAACGTCATTCGAGTGACTACAATCACCATTATCTTCCCCTAACTGCTGTTATGTCATTTTCCTATATTGTGTTGTTTTGGTATTTTGCCTTGAAGTCCCAGCTCTGTCTCAAATAATTAGGATTTTGTTTCTTATGTTTAAGTAAGCCTATACCCAATTAGCCTTTGAAGAACTTCCTTGCTGCTATCTTTTTAAAAACCCCCCACCCGTTTCTGTCACCTGAAAGTGGTGATCTAATCAAAGACACTATATATTGGAGCTCTGAGGTCTGCAAGACCTTTTGTCTGCCAGCTTTGATTAATTTGACAGCATTTTGAAGTGACTATGAATTTTGACCGAAGTATGGCCGAAGTGGGCAGAAGGGGCAGAACTTTATCTTTGTAAGTAGCTAGGCTTTCTACCTACAGCTTTTACACCATGCTTACATTTGCAATCTATCTTGCTGCCCTCTTCCTCCTTTCCAAACCCCCATCATCCTCCAAAAACACTATCCACATTAGCTCCTCTCACCTTCCCTCTACCATGCATGCATCACATGCATTACTACTTACTTTCCCTACCCCAAACCACCCTCTTTCAGGGTGCTGCACAAAACATCGCTCATATTCATCAGTGAACCATCTGAAATCACTTTTCATTCTTCTGCTTCTTGCTGCAGGGAGACATCTCTCCAAACCCCGGTCTACCTTCCTTTACTGCTAAATCCCACCTCTTTTCTCCCACAGAAACCCTGCTAACCTGCGTAATTTTTGTTGTACACTTTTACTACTCCCATTTAAATGTGCTTTGTGGAACGCCCGATCCGTCTGTAATAAACTAAACTGCTGTCCTTTGACCTGTTCCTTTCTAACTCCCTCAATCTCCTAGCCCCTCACAAAACTTGGTTTCCCAGCAATCAGAAAACCGATCCCTTGCTGCCCTCCCCCTACGGCGGCCTACACCACCCACACCCTCAGCCCTGAGAACAGGCCAGGTGGAGGAGTTGGCATATTCTCGCTCCACATTGCACCTACCAGGTCATTCCCCCTGTCCCCCTCCTCATTTTCCCCTCCTTTGAGGTCCACACCCCCGACTCTTTCGGCCATTTTCCATCAGAGTCGCAGTTGTCTACAGACCCCCCCGGCTCACCCCGCCAGTTTCGGGGATCATTTTGCTTCCTGGCTTCCTATTTCCTCTCGACTGAAATACCCACACTCATCATGGGCGATTTCAACATCCCCCATTGACAACCCTATGTCTCCTTTCCACCTCTCAGTTTCTTTCACTAACCCTTCTCTTGGCCTCTCGCATTTCCTGACTCTCCAACTTACAAGGATGGGAACTCTCTTGATCTGGTTTTCTGTCGCCTCTGCTAAATTTCAAATTTCTTACCAACTCCCCTTTTATGAACCTCTCGGATCAAAACCTTATCTCTTTTACTATCAACAACTTTCAGCCTTCTCTCGACACAACCAACCCGTCCCCCATTCCGAAATCTCCGCTCTATCAACACTCAGGAGCTCACAGACACCATACAGTCCTCACTGCCCCCAATCTCCTCCCTCTCCTGTCCTGACCTGGCTGTCAAATTTTTACAATGAAACTCTCACACCACCCTGGACATGTTGGCACCATCACACACCGCACCACCAGAATCAGACGCCCGCAGCCTTGGCACACGCCTCAGACTCGCCATCAAACAGCGCTGTTCCAGGTGCGCTGAGCGTCTGTGGAGAAAGTCAAAGCTACCTGCAGACTTCTCCACTAAAAATTCATGCTCAGGACCTACCACACTTCCCTTCATGCGCCAAACAAAAATATTTCCCCTCCCTCATCTCAAACTACAACAAAAACCCAAACGTCTGTTTGACACCTTCCACTCCCTCCTCAGGCCCAAAGCTCAGGCCCCGGTCACTGAAGACCTGGCCACTCACTTCAAAGACAAAACATCACATCACAATCCCCAATTAACACCCATCCTGTCGCTCCCCGCACATCCTCTAATCTGCTCTCAGTCCTTGACCCGACATAAAGAAGAAGAAATGTCCAAGGCTTTCCTGTCTGCCGCCCCACTACTTGCTTTAGTGACCCCATTCCCTCCCACCTTGTCCAGTCCATTTCTCCAGCTGTCCTCTCTCACCTCACTACAATCTGTAACCTCTCTCTCTCCACTGGGATCTTCCCATCTTCCTTTAAACACGCTGTTATAACTCCCTTATTTTTAAAAAGCCCTCTCTGGACCCCTCCTGCGCCGCCAACTCCGACCAGTCTCTAACCTGCCCTAAATCTCCAAACTCCTGGAACGCTTGGTCTACTCTCGCCTGATCCGCTATCTCTCGCAACTCTCTTCCAGACCCCTGCAATCCGGTTTCCGCATCCTACACTCCCGGAAACTGCCTTTCTAAAGTTTCAAATATTTTCCTGACAGCAAAATCTCAGGGTAACTACTCATTGCTGCTTCTTCTGGATCTTTTCTGCAGCGTTTGACACTGTGGATCACCACCAATCCTCAGCATGCTCTGCGCCATCGGTATCCAGGACACCGCTCTCTCTTGGTTCTCTTCCTACCTCTCTGACCACTCCTTCAGTGTCTCATTTTCCGGTTTTTACCTCCTCTCCTCTCCCTCTTGCTGTCGGGCTTCCTCAGGGATCGGTTCTTGGGCCTCTCCTCTGTTCGAGCTACACAGCCCCATTTGGACACACCATCAGCAGATTTGGCTTCCAGTACCATCTCTAAAGCTGATGACACTCAACTAACAATTTCCCCCCCAGACATTTACTCCTGCCCTGCTACAAAACACCAGTGACTGTCGTCCACTGTCTCTGACAACAGTCCTCTCTCTATCTCCAACTAAACCTCACTAAAAGAACTTCTAGTCATCCCACCATCTACTAACCGACCTCACCCTGCTATTTCTCTCTCGTGTGTGGTACCACCAAACTCCTAGGGAGCAGGCCGCTGTCTGGGGGTATATACTAGACTTGATCTGACCTTCACCCCCTCTATCAAAACCCTTGCCCGCTCTTGTCACCTGCACCTCAAGAACATCTCCAGAATCCGTCCCTTTCTCACTGTGGAAACAACTAAAACTCTCAATGTTGCTCTTATTCATTTCGCATGACTACTGTAACTCCCTACTTGTTGGTCTTCCTCTCTGTAAACTCTCCCCTCTCCAATCTGTCCTGAATGCAGCAGCCAGGCTTGTCTTTCTTTCCAGCCGCTTACTGATGCCTCTACCCTTGTCAGTCTCTGCACTGGCTTTCCCATTCAGGACAGAATACAACATAAACTCATCACTCTCACACATAAGGCTCTCCAAAGTGCTGCACCCCCATACATCTCCTCCCTTATCTCTGTCTACCACCCTACCAGGTCTCTCAGCTCTGCTACTGATCTAAGACTACACACCTCACTCATCAGAACCTCCCCTGCCCGTCTCCAAGATTTTGCACGTATTGCATCAGTTCTCTGGAACATGTTACCCCATGTGATCAGGCACACTCACAACCCTCACAGTTTTTAAGTGCACTCTGAAAACTCATTTTCTTAGACCCAAACCTATCAAAATCCCTAATTTTCAACCCCCCAAATTCTGTCACACATTCGTCACTTCTGCACTTTGGCAACCGACAGCACTTATCTGTAATAGGGTGTAATGGTTTGGGTTGGCAGGTTCATCCACATTTATGTATAACTACCCCATATTTATGTAACATGGCTGGTCCATTGTAAACCAAGCACTTGTCAGCCTTTGTTCACCCATACACCCTAATAGATTGTAAGCTCTTGCGAGGGAGGACCCTCACACCTTGTGTCTCATTTGTCAGTAGCTTTTTTATAATGTAATGTCTGGTTTGTCTGTGCTTATTCCCTCTATATTGTAAAGTGCTGCGGAATATGTTGGCGCTATATAAATAAAGATTATTATTATTATTGTTATTACACATTATAGCACACATGTTTTCAAGTATTGTCAAGCGTGATTTGAACTTCAGCATTACTGGACAGGTTGGTCACCTCAGACCAGGCACATTTTAATTTTTTAGGTACATGGATTTGAATGTTATAACTTTTTTATATGAGGGCATTTTTTTGCGGCACAAGATGTACTGTTTAGAGCTGCCATTGACCGTAACATGTATTTGCGGAGGTTTTGTTTTTATGTTGTTCACTCTGTAGGGTCCATGTATTATCTGTATGCTACAGGTTGATATGACGAGTGATTGCCGATGTGTGTTTTACATGGGTCTTTTTTGGGGGATTGATCTTGTTTTTATTTTTTTTCAGGGGCACCTACAGTGGTCCCTTGTAATATTAATTGGTTCTGGGACGACCACTTTATGTTTAAATCATAACTCCGTAGAAAACTGATAATTGGTTCTGAAGCCCCGAAATATCAACCAACATAATGCGAAATGAAGATTAAAGAAAAATGGCAGATAAGTAATACAGATAAAGCAAGTTTGTACAGATAACATCAGAAAAAGCTGCTGGAAGCTGGAAATCACTTTCTATGTTGAGGATAAAATTGGGTCATGTAATTTATATTCAATGTACCAGTAAAAAAGAAATTAAGATCGCCCTCACCTGATGACCTACCTGGCACATGTAGAGAGCAGTATAGAACATGTAGTACCACAGGGTACTATGGACATACGCTACTAGACCGCCAATCATTGCACGTACTAAAACAGATGTTTTGCAAGTAAAATGTTTATGATAATTGGTTGGATCTTCCCGTCAATTAGATGTGCCGCAGGTTGGAAGTGACTGCGACACTACATGTTGAAAACATACTCAACCTACAGGGCAACATGTATGAAAGGGTTTTTCACCCTTTTTATGGCGTACAATGCACCTAACTGAGATGGCTACGATGTCTAATGCGCCTTACATATGTGTAGTTCGTAAGACTCAACACTTTTGATTGTGCCTAACATGAAGAGGCGTTCTGGAGGTGTTATGGACGTGTGTCGCACCACATTCGTAAGATTAGACACATATGAATGTGGTTTGGCAAAACTAGGCGCATTACTGCTCAAACAGGCAGATCTATTACAATATGGTCTGCCTGAGCCTGAGGAGTGGAAGTGAAGCTTCGACGCGCCTTCCTTCATACATTTGTCAAGTAGTCTCAAAATTATGGGAATCTAGTAAGAGAACAAAGAGTGACTTTTAATAACTATATTTACTATTTTGCCTAAGGCAAACTTAAACTCTATCAGTTCAGTCTATAAAGCACTAAAACTTAACTTGTATTATGTATATACACTTAACCTCTATAACACACTTTTTAAAAAACTGATTTCTAAACCTCTCAATTTGTCTCATAAATGTATCCCTTTCTAATTGTGAAAGAATAACTCCTTTTCTATTATCAAATTTTGGTGGAAACCCCCACCTATTTTATCGCGGGGAAACCCATTATTCAGTTATTTGCAAAAAACTGCAAAAGGGAATCCAAAAAAAATCCCTAACTGTTGGGCAATAAACCCTTTAAAAGGATTCCTTGGGAAACCCCTTGAAGAAGGAAAACCTTTTTTTGGTTTCCCCAGGGCCCAAAATTAGAAAAATTTATATTTCCCTTTCATAAGGGTCACTACAGTGTCAAAAAAAAAAGACCCTATTTGTTAAAATTATTTTTCCCTGGGCCCATTGTAACTTGAAGAACCCCACTGTATGGGTTAAAAAATTTTTTTTGTATTTTTTGCTTTTGTAGGCACTGTTTTTAAGATGCAGCATACTCTAGATATTTTTTTTAGTTTTTTTTCCTTTTAAAATTTTACTTTGTTGGGGGAAAAAAAGCCCTAAAAAAATCCTTATCAAAAAATTCTTTTGAAAAAAATTAATAAATTTTAAAAAAAAAAACATGAAAATTATTTTTTTTTATAAGTCAGAGAGAAAAAAGCTGGTAGAAAAGAATGGAACAACAACGTCATACATATTTTTCACATGCTTGTATGTTTTCTGCATCTGCATTGTGCATAGCTACATACATTTTTGGTGCATTTTTTCCCAAGTACTTTTTCCCCTTAAATTCCCAAACCATGTTTTTTCTTTGGGCCATGATTGAAAAAAACCTGGGAAAAAAAATAAATAATTAAAATGGGGTTTTATAGGGGAGAAAAAATGTCAAAAAACTCCCTAAAAATTTTCCCAATATTTAAAAAAGGCTGCATTTGCAACTGCCACTAATAAAATACATCTAAAGTGCAAAAAAAGTCACAAAGAAAAACACAGAGTATGTAGCATGTTTTATATTTTCCTACTCACTTTCAGCCAACTTCTGACAGCGGCAGTTTTTACCTAAAAAGTGCACATAAAAATGCTCCAAAAAAAAATTAGGGGGAAACAGGTAGTTTTAAAAGCTGTGTAGAATGCGCCATTTTTTTAAAAGAACCTTTTCCCTATGCGGGTCATAGATTAGGTTTCTTTTAGTTCCATTTATGACATTCAGGATAAGGAAAACCCAATTGAAAAATTGGTTTGTTTGTTCCCCAGCGGGAAAATTACGACTTTTTTTTCCGTCCCCCCAGTAAAAATTTGTGTAAAATTTCATGGGTTGTGGTGCAAAAACCCCTTTTCCCTACTTTTGGGGTGCCCCCTGCTCATAAAACCCTAGAAAAAACGGGGGCCTGGGGGCCCAGTTACTGGGTGAAAAAAGGACCCCCAGAATACTGGGGGCACCCCCCTTAACCATAAAAATGTTCCCCTATGTTCACAGGACACTTTGGGGATTTGCAGTTTTTTTTTCGTTTACGTTTTTTTTAAATTTTGGGGAAAACTGTACCCAAAATAGGTCCAAAAAACTTCGGAATCATTTTTGGCGGGGGAGGTTTTTTTGGGGGGTTTTCGGGTTTTTATTACATTTTCTTTCAAATTTAAAACCCCAATAAAACCCCAAAATTATTTATGGACTTTTTAAAATTTGGAATCAAATAAATTTTTTTTGGAAAGCAAAAAATGCTTTCCAAAAAACATACCAGAGAGTTTTGGTAGGGTTTTTGGGTACATTTTTAAAAAGGCCCCCAAAAACTTTCCCCCATTTTTTTCTTATGGGGGATTGAAAATGCAAAAAAAATGGATCAAGAATTGACATTTCACTTCTTTGAACGCATCTGTTTTATGCTATACAAAAACGTATGTAAAAAACGTATTGTATGACCTTTGATACATTTTTTACTTTTGAAATCAAAAAATATTTTCCCTGGGAACATTTTTAAAAATATGTCTTTGGGTACATTTTTCAGTATGTAAAACGCACCCAAAAACGTATTTAAAAAACACTGTGTGAACATACCCTTAAAAAGCATGCAGTTTTGGAAAAACACAAGGGGCCTTATGTATGAAAACAGTCTGTCAGTAAGGGTATGTTCAAAACGGCATGCGGGGTCCGGGGTGAACTTTTTTTTTAGCTGCGTGTTTGGGGTCCATTTTGTCGGACCCAAAACAAACATCTAATAAATTTGCAAAGGGGATTTTACATTGCTTTTAAAATCAAAACGCATCGCTATGAAAAATTTTTTGCTATGTGAACATAAACCTTGGGGGGGAAAATTTTTAAAGGGGTTTTTCCCCTGAAAAAACATTCCTCAATTCTTTTAGCCTTTGGGGGAAAATTTTCTGATTGCTACTGGTCCCCTGATTGTGACCTTCATCAATTACTAAAATAGGGTTCTGAATTTTTGTCCTTTCTCACTGTACTTATGCAGTGAGAAAGGCTTTGAACAAACCAATGGTTGTACATGCATCCTTCTGCTTTATTCAAAGTCTATGGGACTGATGAAGATAGCCAAGAACAGTGCTTGACTTTATTTGATAGTCTTGGAATGGAGCAATAGCGTTCATGTTCAACCACAAAAGATGCAAAACACATTTATATGTGTATTTTAAGCAGAGAAAAAAAATTACTACTGGGAATGAATTTTCGACCTGCCTGTGTACCACCTTAACCCTTTAAGGCACCTTGACGTTCCTGTACGTCATGGTTCACTGCCATGACGTGCAGGAACGTCATGGATGCTTTCTTTTCCCCCTGTACAAAAAAGGTTAAAAGCTCCCTTCTAATTACTTTTTCTGACAGCTAAAGCACAGCTACACGCATGATAATCACAGCACCCTGTGTGGGGATCGCCGGGATTGGTCAGTCGTCTGGATCACCAATTACAGTGACCCACATCCCAGGCTCTATTTCTGTGAGAAAGAGTGGGGGAGATGGGTTTAAATGTGCGGGGGCCCTATGCCCTGTGTGTGAGGGGGCTGTAACAGCCTGAAAAAACTTTTTTAAAACCCCTCCATTGCCAATTTAATCACTTCACTCCCCCTGTGATACATTTGGGGCAGCTGTTGATCAGTTGAATAGACCAGACGTTTGCCACTTTCAATTTCCCAAACCCCAATTTTCTCCCAGTGTTTAAACCCTGGTCCATACAGTAAAAAAACACACAAAAAAATTTAAACCCAAATTTCATTCCCCTTTTTCCCTGTTCTATAAATTAATTTTGTTATAGCTGTCTGATCAGTTAAAAAAAACGGGTTTTAAAATTTCTTTTTCCCCCATCCGTCACTCCCCAACCCACTACCCCAAAAAAGTGTTCCCCCCTTCCCATCTTTCAAGTATTCAATTTATCCTTTTTTTTTAAATATTATATTTATAATTATATATATATATATATATATTTATTTATTTTATAATATTTTTATTTATATATATTAAAAATATTTTATTTTTTTAAAAATAATTTTTTTATTTTATATATAAAATATATATTTTATATAAAATAAAAAGCAAAAAAAAAAAAAATTTTTTTCATTTTCAGGGGCCCACTGCAAAAAATTTTTCTGTAAAACATTTGTGGGGTATTTAAACTACTTTTACCAATAGATGTATTTCATGAGGAGTTTAGGACCCCAAAAATTTTGGTCTCTTTAGAGGATTTATTAAGTTTTATTTAAGAATTTGTTTTAAAAAACCCTTTAAAATGGTGCCTAAAAAAATTTTTAAAAAACAAAAAGGGTGCCCCTTTCCCAATTCTGGGGCCCTGGGGAAGATTTAAAAAAGCGCATATGGGAAACAAGTGGGATTTTTTTTAAAAATGCATAATAAGGGAATCATTATTGGTTGAAAATTTCTTGGTAAAATATACGGGGGTTCCAATGAATAATGAAAAAATCGAGGGGGTTTAAAAAACTTCCTAAATGTGTTTTGACTATGTTAAGGGGTTTTAGTTTTTTGAAATGGGTCAAATTTTTGGGGGGTTTTTTTAAAATACCCAAACCCTTCAAAATCACATTCCCCGAAGTGGCCTGGTTCCAAAAAAAATCTGTTCTGCAAATTTTCTTGAAAAAGTTAAAAATTTTCCCACTAAAATTTGAAAAACCCCCCAAAAGTCTTAAAAAAATAATTTGGATGTTTAAAAAAAAATCCCCAAAAAGACATTAAATTTATTATTTACTAATTTTTTTTGGGGGTGACTTTTGTGTCTTGCCCCACAGAAATTTTTTTTAAATTTTTTTTCCAAATTTTCAAAATTTTGATATTTTTCAAAACCAAAAAAGGATTTTTTTGGAAAAAATTTTTCAAAATTAAAAGCACAATGTGCCCACGGGGAAAACAATTTTCTGAATCAAAGGGGTAGGTAAAAGTAATAAGTTTTTCCAAAATAAAGTGACTTGCAGTTTTAAAAAAAAAGGGGGCTTGGGAACCAAAAAGGGGTTTTTTAAAAACCAAAATTAATTCCTTTTTGATTTGGTTCCCATTTTAAATTTTCAAATGCCAGAAAAATTTTAATTTAGAGAAATTTTTTTTGGGGAAATTTTTTTTACTTTCTGCAAAAGTCAAAAGTTCACATACACTAGGATTACTATGGCTTTAAAAAAAAATTTTGGGGGCGGCCCATTGATGATGTCATGTTTTTGGAACCCTTCTGCTTTATGGGAAACCCTTAAATTTAAAGGGGGACACACCTGTGGATTTTTTTTATTCCCACACCAGAAATTTTCTGCTTCTGTGTGTAAATAATAGGAAAGCATAAAGAAATCAGGGGGATATCAGCCAAGAAAAATTGTGGGACTTGCACAAGTTGGTTTCATCTTGAGTGAATTTTGTGCAATTTCCGTTTTTTTAAGGGGGTTTGGGTTCATCTATGAAAAAAAAATTTTTTAATAAAGTAAAAAAACAAGATGGGAATGTCCGTGATATACCCCCTCAGGGAGGGATTCATTCGGGGGGGTCTCAGGGGTGAATGTGTTTGGGTTTGGGACATGCGCATATAAACCCAAGAAAAAAAAAGCAAAAGCCCTTGTGAAGATGCTAAAGGGAAAAGTGGTAAGATTGTGTTTTTGTCCACAGTAAAACGAGTACTTTATCAACTTTGGGCGGGAAAAGCCCCTCTCCCGGAAAGGAGCCATTACCCCCAAAATAAAAGCCAAATTAATTTTTTGCAAATCCCAAAGGAAAAAGACCTCTTTTTTGGGACATTTATGTGGTCGGGACAAAACTAAAAGGGAAAACTTTTTGGCCATAATGCCATCATTCCGTTTGGAGGGAAAAAGGGAGAAGCTTGGAAAAACCAAAGAAACCATCTCAACTTTTAAAGCTGGGGGCGATTTTGTTGGGGGGTTTGTTTTGCTGCAAGGGGGACTGGTCCCTTCCCAAAGTAGATGGCATCATATTGTTTTAATAGGTGTAAACCCGGGAAAGTAAAAGGGGAAACAATAAATAACAAAAAAAAAAAGCTTTTCAACTACTTAAAAAAAGGGGGAGGGAGTGAAAAAGGGGGCTAAAAAGCTGTAAGGAAAAAATTTAAAAAATGTTTAAAACAATGATAAAGGCTTTAAAAAGGGGACAGAAAGTATATTCCCCTGGGAAAGTAAAAACTAAACCCAAAAAATTTTTTTTAAAAAAAAAAAAAACGTAAAAAAATTTGAAAAAAAGTTAAAAACGGGAAAAAGTTGATTTTTTGGGAAAGTATTGAAGGGTATTAAAAAAAAACCAAAACCCTTTTAAAAAATGTTTTCCCCACGGGTATTTTTTTTCCCTAACCCAGGAAGAATTGAGCTCATCTTAAGAAGTTTTAAAAGGGGGGAAAAAAACCCCCCGGTTCGTTTGGTATACCCCCCTTTGGTGCCCTAAGGGAGTTAAAGGGGTTGTCCCCGTTTAAAAATGTTTGGGGTTTTTAAAATTTAAAAAAAGATTTAAAAAAAAAGCTGCTTTGCAATTTATTTTTCATTACAAATGTCCTACTGTTTTTGAGTTTCCCTTTTTATTTTGGTGCATCAGCTCTGAAATTCTATAGCACCCCGACCGTTGATTTTTTATCTCTTGGCGGGTAGGTCTGATAAATCATTGTTTTGTTTACGGGTTTCAGAGCAAAAGAAGCCCCCCTGCACGTATCCCTTCGGGTTAGTGGAGGGAGGGGGGGGGCTCTGGCTTCTTTTTGTTTTGGTGGGGTTTCCCTTGTGTTCCCTGCCCCCCTCCTCCCTCTCTACCCCGATTGGGGGAGGCAGGATGGGGGCTGATCTGTAGTCAGTAGATGTGAAAAACAATAAATTTGTTTTTTCTATAATTAAATGATGTGTCTGTGGAGCTCGGGATTTACAAATTTAAAAAACAGTCAGGGGGGCATGAAAAACAGTTCATGCTTTTGCTGTATTAGGGGACCATTGTGTTTAAATAGTAACTCATTTCCCACAGCTGCCCTGTGTTGTTCTAAACGGGTTTGTTTGTTGTTGCTGGAGATGTGGAGATTTTTTTTGCTAAGCGGGGAGTATGGGAAAACATTGCATCCCCCCTGCCTTTTATTAGCATTTCACAGCTTCCCCGGGCCTCTCCCCATCATAGATCAGCCGTCTCCTGTTCCCTTGGGGGGGTGACAGTGCAGTGATCTAGCGCCTGAAAAAGACCTAGGCAGGCACACACAGGGTTAAACTTGGGGAGAAACCCCTCGCTCTCCTTTCTGGATAGAAGTTTTGAGGGAGGGGGTGTTGTGTGTGAGGGGAGTTGGGGGGAAGGGAAAAACCCAACAAAACCCCCCCAATCAATTCAACCCCTAAATTTCTTTTTTTTCCCCAAACATTATCTAAATTTAAAAATTTAAAAAAAAATTTTTTAAAAAATAATTTCAAAAAATAAAAAAAAAAAAAAAAAAAAAAAAAACCCCAAAAAAAAAATTAAAACCCCCAAAAAAAAAACCCAAAATTACCCCCCCCCCCCCCCCCCCCCCCCCCCCAAATTTTGGGGCGAATATTTAAAAAAGGGGGGCAAAAAATGATCCTGGGGGTTCTATGAGGAAGGGTTTGTTCTTGGGCTGGATTTGGGGTTTTGGGGATTGGATGTCATATATCTAGATTTTTCTAAAGCAAATTTTACTGGCCACATAAAAGGTTGGTAAGAATTTTTAGAAAGCTTGGACGGGGGAAAATATGTGCAAGTGGGTAAGCAACTGGCTCAGTGATAGAAAACAAAGAGTGGTAATTAACGGTACATACTCAGACTGGATCCCTGTTACTAGTGGGGTACCATAGGGGGTCAGTATCTGGCGCTATCCTTTTTAATATTTTCATTATGTCGTACACATGGTTTGCACAGTAGAATATCAATCTTTGAGTGATATCTAAGCTCTTGGTAAAGTAATCAACAAAATTAGAGGATAATGTGTTATTCAAAAGGGAACCTGTGATAGTGGTGGCCTGGGAAGAGAAAATGGTAGATGAGGTTTAACACAGATAAATTGCAAGGTTACTGCACATGGGGAAGAAAAAAATCCGATTACATGATTACATGTTAATTGGAAAAACGCTGGGTAATAGTGACATGGAGAAGGATTTGGGAATCCTGGTGGACAGTAAACTTAATTGTAGCAGCCAGAGCCAGGCAGCAGCTACCAAGGCAAATAGGATTATGGTGTGTATTAAAAAGGGCATAGATGCACTTTGTTGAGAACATTATTCTCCCATTATGCAAGTCACTGGTTAGACCACACATGGAATATTGTGTACAGTTTTGGGCACCAGTGCACAGGAAAGACATTGTAGAGCTTGAACTGGACTGGGTGGACTGCAATACCCAGAAAGATTAGCAAGATTAGGGTTACTTAGTTTAGAGAAAAAACGGCTTCGGGGGGACATAATAAATGTGTTTAAATATATTAAAGGTAAATATATAGAGATATCTCCCAAGATCTATTTATACCCAGGACTCTATCTAGAACAAAGGGGCATCCTCTACGTCTTGAGGAATGAAAGTTTCTACATAAACATAGAAAGGGATTCTTTAATGTAAGAGCAGTGAGACTGTGGAATTCTCTGCCAGAGGAACTTGTCATGGTGATTTCAATAACAGAGTTCAAAAAGGTTTGGATGCATTTCTGGAGCATAATAATATAAGAAGTTACAGTGACCAGGATTCTGGAGTAGAATCGCTGCTCCAGGGATTTATTCTGATTGCCCGATTGGAGTCGGGAAGGAATTTTTTCCCTAAAATGAGGACAATTGGCTCCTACCTCATTGGGGTTTTTTGCCTTCCTCTGGATCAACACTTTAGCAACACTTAGCAAAATAGGCTGAACTGGATGGATGTCTTGTCTTTTTTCTGCCTTACAAACTATGTAACTGTGTAACTATGCTAACGGAAGCTGGTAAGATGATGTTTTTATCCACAGTGAAATGAGTACAGTATCATCATGGGCTGAAAAATAAACACATAAAAGCCAAATTAATGTTTGCAAATGCACACTGGAACAAAGACCTACATTTTTGGAGACATGTCCTGTGGTCTGACCAAACAAAAATTGAACTGTTTGGTCATAATGACCATCATTACATTTGGAGAAAAAAGGAAGAAGCTTGGAAACCTAAGAACTCCATCCCAACTGTGAAACATGGGTGGTGGCAGTATTATGTTGTGGGGTTGTTTTGCTGCAGGAGGGACTGGAGCACTTCTAAAAATAGATGGCATCATATTGTATACAATAGGTGTGGAGTCAGATCAGCGATTGATTATGTTAGCAATAGGTTTTCCCAGACATCCACCCTGGAATAGAACATTTCTATAGGTGAATGCCTGATATATATTTTTTTTAAAAAGGCTTTAATGCGTGGGGTATTCATTGTGCATTGATTTCTAGGAAATACCTGTGAAGTCAAGACGCTCACTACAATCCGTAGGCTCTGTCCACATGATTGTATTTCAAGTCATAATACATGCAGATTCTGATTTGAAATCTTCTAAAACTGAAAGAAAACCATTCATATTGAGCTCTGTAGAAAATATAGGTTATTGGTCATACAACATCTATTTTTGACAGTTGATTCTGAAAACCTATTCGTGGTAAAAAAAAGCTTTAAACATGTTCATTCTTTGGTCGTATTTCTTGCGGAAAGCCTCATGTAATATGCACCCAAAACATTTGTATGTGGTTTTTAACTCTAATCTACACCCAAAATCGCAAAGGAATGAGTAGGACTCTTTTCTGTAAACCGCAAGTAAATCAGATCTGAAAAATGACTCTAAATCCATAGGCAATAAGCATATGAGATACTCAGTTAAAACGCATTGGATGAGGCGGTTTTCAATGGCAGAATTCGTTGAGTACATTTTACTCATCATGTGAATGTCCTCTTAAAGGGGTTTTGCCATGAAGTAAAATTGACGAGGGAAGCTTACAAATGAAATAACAAACATTTTCACCATTCACTATTATTAAAAATTCTGCACCATTTTTGTTTTAGCTGCTCCTTTAGTGATCCATTGTTTACAGCTCATCTTTAGGGGATACGACCAGGGCTGAGAGATCCTCAGTCACATGCTGTCACTCTGTTCCCTTCCTTTGTACTTCTTAGTAATTAGTCAAACAGTGCAAATACATAAAAAAGAAACCTCAGGTATGTGCATTGATAAAGAGAAAAAGAAAACCCAGGTTTGGTTCCTGCAGGGATTTGAACCTAGAACCCTTGTGCCTGGAGGCAAAAAAATTTTTCCTTCAGTATCACAATGCTTTTTCAAAACAGGGCCTGTCTTCGACTAGAGAGAGGAAAAGGCTGGTGATGTCATCCTGTGGGTCACATGATATGCAATTAAACAAATCACACACGCCCTTTGAGCACACAGAGCTGAAGAGCTTCATGCAGGAGGTATGAAATGAGATCGTGGCAAAACCCCTTTAATATGTGCTCTGAGTGGTATCAGTTGTGGGGGGATTTCCACTATATTGACACCTTAGGGCTCTGAAAATGTGACATGGCTCCTGTAAACCATTCCAGCAAAATCTGTGCTCCAAAAGCCAAATGATGTGGGTAATCTTCAGAGCTCTGCTGTGTCTAAACAGCATCTTACAACAGGTATTGCTGTACTTAGAAGAAATTGCAAAACAAATTATAAGGTGCCTTTTCCCTCCTGCCCCTTGTGAAAAAATGTGCTTTACTGTAAACTGCAATGACATTTTTACAATGTTTTTGTCAATCCCATTTTAATCTGCCATTATCTGATAATTTCGATAAAGCATTGCAATACTGTTGTACTTTAAGGCCGTGTTCACACTGCTTATTCAAGCTGTAATTGCGGGCCGGATCCCGTCCGCAATACGGCTTGAATAAGCGGCGGGGCCAGGGGAGGGGCGGGGGCGCGGCGGCGGCGCTGCTCGCCGGCCCCATAGACTTGCATTATCCACGGCGCGTATTGCGCCTGGATAATGTGCATGTCACTTTCTCCCCGCCCGGCGAACTGTGGATTACCACAATGACTGCGACGGATTGGAGCCGTACCGAAGCGCAAATCCGACGCGCAGTACGGCTCCAATCCGCGCCGAAATAAGCCGTGTGAACATGGCCTAACTCTGACAGACAATCTATCAGACTCTGCTTTATGCAGAAACTAAGGGAGACATGTATGAAGGAAGGCACTTCGAAGTGAATTGTCGAGTCTCGTTTTCAGTGTATAATGCACCTGAATGTATGAAAGTGGTTTTTGTGCAATTATAAATGGAGTCTAAAGTTCGATGCGCCTCGCATGTGTGTTTGCCGCATTTAGAAACCAGTAATGCCCCTAATATATATAAAGGCTATAAATAGGTTGAAAATAAAATAAAGGTCATTAGAATAGCATGTCAGTGAATAGAAACTATGGTACTGATCTTGCTTGGTTGGCCACAGGTCCCAGCAAGACCTGTGGTTTGCTGGCTCTTGCTGTATGTAGAATAAAGGGTGAGGGCAGCAAAAATAAATTTGAAATTTAATGTAGTAAAAATAAAAAAATGTAAAATCTGAACAACAAAATCAGTGGGTTATTTAATGTAAAACTAGTTTTAGATTATATTAAATTTAAATGCATTTTATAGGAGATATTTTTATTTTTTTGGGATATCATATATTTTTATATTAATTTTATATGATAACATTTTTTATTAAATTTAAATAATTTAATTTTATATAGTTTGATAAATATCAGAAATTACTTTTTGTTATTGTACTGGTGTAAGTTGAGAAATATTGGACATTTTTGCCCCTTACAGCAAATCTAGCTTCACTTTGACTCCTCAGGCTCAGACAGACCACATTAAAATAGGCTTGCCCGTTCAAGCAGTAATGAGCCTAGCTTTGCCGACCCACATTCGTATATGTGTCTAATATTCCGAGTGTGGTGAGACACACCCCCAAAACGCCCCCAAAACGCCCTCTCATGTTAGGCGCATTAGAAAGTGTTGAGACTTATGAACAATGCACCTAACAGATTCATTAGGTGCATTAGACATCGTAGACTGCTCACTTAGGCGCATTTACGCTAGAAAAGGGTGAAAAACCAGATCATACATGTCTCCCTAAATGCCAGATCTGTGCGCCACTCTCTTTCAACCTCCTTAGGTGGGGCGGCCACTGTTAACCACGACATTAGGTGCAAAATGGCCAAAATTGGGATTTTGCCAAGTATCTTTGCGCTATAAAAGTATGGTAGCCCGAGGTAAGCTTGTGAGATATTATGTGACCTGAAACCAGAATAGGCTCAAATACATAAAAATGTTAGCAATATTTAAGTAATTTAATTCAGTTTTATTAAAGTACCTCAAAAAGAATGTTAAGAGTAAATTCCCACAGTTGATTTTCGCCGCTAAAAATTTCAGTGTTGAAACAGCATGGAATCCACATGAGCGTGGATTTTGGATGTGGATTTGACACTGAATTCAGAGAGATTTTCAGCCTCTATATACAATACTATGTGAGTATTTAGCATGGAAATCGCCTTGAGAAATGACATGCCAGTTCTTTTTCAGCGCTGAATTTTTCAAAACTGTAAGGGGCCGTTCACACAGCACAGTGCAAATACCGCTCGGAAATCCTGACTGTTTTTTGCACTGTTTTGGGCCCGTGAACATGGCAACAGGGGGACGGCTTTTCTGCACTGTTTGCAAAGAAAAGCCCTCCCCCTTTGCATAGAAATGTTCATATTCCGCCCAAAAACTGGGTGATAGAATGAACATGATCTATTTTTTTCGGACGTCCAGCGGAAAGTTCGTGAAGTGGGATCCGCTGCATGGATTTTCCATTAAGGTTTGTGTAAAAGTTTATCAGCCGGTTTACAGACGGTTTTCAAAACGGCTGAAAAACAGTGCAGTGGGGACAAGCCCTAAAGAAAACCACCACAAGAACAATCAGCATTGTGCACAGTAATACGTAGTTTCTATTAGAAACAGTGTGGGCTGGATTGCAGTCAGATTTGAATGATGATTCTGATCTGGATTCAGTGCTGAATCAGAATCGGCATCTATATCCGTTGTGTGAATATGCCCTAACCCGGAAAAAATGAATCAATACTTTCCAATATAGTTTCTGAAGTCCGTCAAAACAAAACTTTTTCTGATGATTATAATACGTTAGACATTGTACACACACAGTAGTCCATATCTAAATGCTTTGATTATAGACTCACAATGGAATATGTAGTTGTGAGCTATAACTAATCGGAAACATCACATACAAAATGTATTTAAATTAATTACTGTATGTTATATTAATAAAAACAATCTCAAATATTTCAGTTTTTACAAGACAAACCTGATCAGTTGAAAGAAAGATAAAAATCTAATTAGAATTTGAAAGGCAGTTTCTGAGGCTAAAACCAGCCTTTTCTGGTAAGTTGCCTTTTCTCTAAGTACATGCACACAATTATATTATCTATTTAAAAGTCAGCGAGCACAAGCCCATTTCATGTACACATGAGCACACCTCTTCTTGTAAGACATATTACTAATAGTCATGCAACATTGCTGTGACCTTTTGAATGGTTGTTCCACATAAGACAGCTCTTACTGCCTCATTAAAAATAATGGAGGCACACTAAAAAAAGGCTGCCTTGGGCATGCCACGAGAGGGGTAGACAAGGGTTAACCTATTTTTATGAATTATTTTCAAATTTCATCAGATTACTTTTATGCTGCGGGAAAATAGCAGCATGGAAAAGTTTACAGACTTATTTGCAGCAGTAAATATCAAGGACTTTCCTTTCTTGTATTAAACATAAACTGAAGGGCAACAGATATATCTACAGGATTGATAAAAACAGAAGTAATAAACTTCAATCAACCAAAAATTTAAAACCGCATACCTTTGGTTGTGTAGATTTTCCTTGGGCCATTAGAACAATTCGGACTTCTCACTATGTGGAACTCTGAATATGCCCTATGGTATCTATGATTAAATTTCTAAATTTTTGAGGTGCGGCCTTTCTGGATTGGACTTGTTTATTCAGCACATCTCCACAGATTTATTTATTTTATATAGCGCCATTACATTCAACAGCGCTATGTAAAGATTATCATTATTCACATTGGTCCCTTTTCCCATTGGAGCTCACAATTCCAGATTAAGCTATCAGTATATTTTTGGACTATCCAGTGGAATTCCATACAAACATGGGGAGATCATACAAACTTCTTGCAGACATTGTCTTTTGTGGGATTTAAATCCAGAACCCCAGTGCTGCAAATCAACAGTGCTAACCTTTGAGCCAACACGTTGCAAGATGTTCTATTAACCCTTTACCACCATTGGACGTTTCCATATGTCCTAGCTGGGAGAGTGTTCCCGCAAATGGACATATGGGTACCACCTGGATATCAGACGGGCTCACAAGCAGAGTCCGTGTGATCACAGTATGGAACCAGCTGTATATTACAGCTGGCCCTATGCTGTGTAGGCCACAACCAAAGCTCACTCTAGTTGCGGCTGATTAACCCCTTAGCTGCTGCGTTGAATCTCGTTCAAGGGAGCTCCCTCCATCTGCATAGGCATCACCGTGATGTGATTGTGGCTGCCAATGCTATCACTATTGACCCGGAATTCTAACAAAAGCTTCAGGACTGTGACGTCACTACGTCCGGCTGCGCATAGTGTTTGACAGTTACAATGCATAGCACTACTGTTATGAATTATAACGGTGAACACAAAAAAATAAAATAAAAACACGTACACCACTAGTCACCCCAAAAAAGATAAAAAATAAAGTATACATATTTGGTATTGCTGTGTGCGTAACAACCTAGCCTATCAATCTGTCACATTATTTAACCAGAGTAATGAACTCCGAAAAAAAAAAAAAGTGACAAAAATATGATTTTTGTTCATCCAACAGCTCATAATAGGGAATAAAAAGCGATCAAAAAGTCATGTAAACCCCAAAGTGGTAGCAATGAAAACATCAGTTCATCCCGCAAAAAAATTGCCCTTACACAGCTCAGTATAAAATAAAAAAGTTAGTGCTATCAGAAGATAACGGTGCAAGAATGTTGTTTTACATGATATAAACATATTTTTTTAAGTGCTACAACATAAAAAAATATATAAATTGAGTATCGCTGTAATCATATAGACCAACAGAGTAAAACGAACATGTCAGGTATTTTGCCTCCCAAACATGGATTTAAAAGCGATTTAAAAGTTTTGTGCCCCTAATAATGATACCAATAAGAACGTTGGCTCATCTTGCAAAAAACAAGCTCTCAAATAGCTCCGGACACAGAAAAATTTAAAAAAATTATGGCTCTCAGACTATGTCGATGCAAAAAAGTATTTTCCTTTTTGTATAAAAGTATTTTTTTTTGTGCCCCATTTATCTAGCCATCATAATTTGGAGTTTTTCAAAGTCACACAGTTACTTGCTCATTTTGGCTGCTACCAACACCTCAACATCAAAAACTGACTATTTGCACGTTTCGCTTGCAGCAGCTGTATAGCATTACATGCCAGATATTTTAACAAATTGCTGTCCATTTTAAGCACAGAAGAGTTTACTAAAATAGCTTTGGAAGGGTTGCTCTTTATTTTGGGACATACAGGGGGAAACTATGCAGGAACCATCCTGCATACCCTAAGTTTTTTAGGTTAAAAATCTTGCAAAAACAAGTCACTTTGCAATATATGTCCATTAACAGAGTCCTACCTATTCTGAGATATCCCCTCTTGTAAGGGCTGCATCATCTCCTCAGGTTGCTATAGCTACAGACCTATTTGATCTCTCCTGATAGGCTGCCAGCACTGGTTGCTATAGCTACAGACCTGGCTTCTACTGCAATCTAGTAGAAGCCAGTAAACACGCCCCTGAATTCAAACTGAAACCGAGAAAACAGGACTGAGGTAAGAGGAATCAATGTAGTGAGACAACCCCTTTAAGGAAAGTACATATTTTAGTAGATATAGTGAACTAAAGCTGTTTGTATATGTAAATATATAGGGCCACAGGTATGAAAACTGGCACAGACTAGACATTAATACTCCTTAGTAAGTTAGTGTAGCATTCATCAGTAAGTATGAGAGTGTCTCACAGCATGTCCCCTAAGCATTGGTACAGACAAAGCTGTTGCAGATTTTGGACGTGCACCCATTTTTGACCTTTTATAAATCTGTTGGACAGGGAACCTGACATTTCTTTTGCCCCCAAATCACACCAGAAAACTGGCATACCCCGTTACATACATGTCCCACATACATCTATAATTTGTTTGTTACATACACTATTTGTGTTTTTTATTTTTTTTTGGAGGGGGGATGGGCAATTTCTGCACATTATGCTAAAAATATTAATAGATTAGTAGCAATGTTGATATTTTTTCCTCTGTCCTTGTGTGTGTATATATGTTTATGCTGTATATACATAACAAATGTATATATTTGGAAATGTAGTACTTTCTATGGTTTACTTAGTAGGCTTAGCAACACTGTTTAGCAAAGCAAAGCATCGGCCTATTTCTAAGCGGCAGTGGAATGTCACTTTTGAGCACATTTCACACACACAGATGTGTCCCCATAATAGCTTGTGAGAATATGCATGTGGTAGGCAGTGGGGGCTGGGAGAGGCTAACAGTGAGCTGTAGGGACTTAGCCTCCCTGACCACATTTAATCAGGCCTTCTGTAAACAATTCAACTATTTCATTGTTCTCGAAAAAACTAATAAAGAGAAACAAGCACTTTTCATTCATCTTGAAGTAATTTTCTGTCAGGGTTGAGCCCCATGTGGCCTGTAGCGTGTGCATTGCTTTCTGCATGATACTGCAGCAGCAGAATTATTTCACAAAGTCTGGCCGTTCACATGACAATGAGTATTTACCATGTCTGCCTCGGAGATTGTACAGTTAACGAGTTGTACAGCATTTCTATCAAGAGAAACTGCTTAGCATAACTAACTCTCAAGGAGTTATTATACCTCTAAAAATCCATTTTAAGTGGCATTATTTAAATAAAGCAGAAAAACGGTTCACTGGCTTTTAAAGGGACTACAAAAGTCCATCAGATGCAGTGCAGTAATCCTCAGCTTAAAGCGCGCCGGAGAGCACTCCAGGGTATTATCTCTATAATGGAATGTTTTGTAAAATGTCCAGATAGATTCAACATTATAGCAGGTCTGTGGCTTTAAACTGACTTTGTTTCTTCTATATGTTTTAGAGGATATTACACTCCGCACTGAGGTGGGAAAAGGAAATGATAAAGTTTTATTTCACATAAATATTGGATGATAATTATTTCATCAATACAAATAAATAGGGTTGCTTGTGTTTCACGGTTCTATAGGGGCAAACCGCATGTATTTTAAAGTGCAGCTTCAAACTTGCATTTTTTTCTGCAAATCTCCCAGAATTCTTTGATGGCTCAATGTTCACACAGACAAAATACCTGCAATGATGTGGGTATACCAGGGGTTGTCTTTGATTATTATGTGAAGTCTAGTGGAGACATGAGTTTATGGACTTGCCAGGCAGGAGAAATCTCTTATCTCAAAGAAGTGCAAAAAGCTATATGCTGAGACTATACTTTAACCTAGTACCTATGCTTATGTGGTATATATTTTCAATACGGTATCCAATCTATTTTTAACTTATAAAGAAATCTCCTCATATTAAATTAACAATATGCAAATGGTAAGTGGACACCATTGTTGCCTAGCAGCGCTGGAGTCCTGGGTTCAAATCTGACCAAGGACAACACCTACATAGAGTTTATATGTTTTCCCCATGTTTACGTGGCTTTCCTTCCACAGTCTGGGTATCCATTATTTTTTTTTTTTAATGTTTGTACTGCCCTTTTAGAATAAAAAAAAAAAAAACTTGTACTTACCTCTCCTCTCATCTTGGATCCAGCACTGCTCCATCTTCACTATCCTACCACGTGCCACTGCCTGACTCCAGACAATCAGCAGTTGCCGCGGTGACATCTCATTTGGAGGATGCAAACCAGAAAACTGGTGGAGAATGAGAATAGAGCAGAACTAGATCCAAGGTGAGAGGAAAGATTAGTGTAAGTTTTTTATTTAAAAAGAAAAACTAAAACCTTTATTAGACAACCCTTTTAGTTGGTTTCCTATGACAACTGCTCTGTGTGTGTCTGAAATAGAGAAATAAGACTCTGAGCCCTATTAGGGACAGAGATTGAAGTTACAATTAGAGATGGGCGAATTTCCCAAAATTCGTTTCGTTCACTTCGCCAAATTTCTCGGCAAAAAATAACTTTGTTACGAATTACTTCGGCACGAATCACGTTAAAAAACAGCTATTTCCAGGCTGCACAGAGCCTGCAGGGTGCTGTAGAACGTTGTGCCATGCTTAAATATGCAGAGGGAGCTTGGTTTGGTCTTCATACAATGTTGTGTTTTAGTATGACACGCACATGACTGCCGCCGCTCTTAGAATCGCTTCACTATAAAATTCCCTGGGCACTTAAGAGGGCAAAACTGACCAAAAAACTGAGGGGGAATGTAGCCTGATAAAGTCATGCGAGCGACAGCTGGAAAAAAACAAGCTGAGGGCTCAGGTGGCAACATCAGTGACAGAGTGTGGAGGTGACGGCGGCAGCCACAGCAGCATGAGGTCAGAGAGTGGCACAATGACATCCTGGAGGTGGCAAAAACAGGAATAGGCCACAGAGTGGCACAATGACACAGTGTCTAGGTCACGGCAGCAGCCACAGCAGCAGCATGAGGTCAGACAGTGGCACAATGACACAGTGTGTAGGTCACGGCAGCAGCTACAGCAGCAGCATGAGGTCAGACAGTGGCACAATGACACAGTGTGTAGGTCACGGCAGCAGCCACAGCAGCAGCATGAGGTCAGACAGTGGCACAATGACACAGTGTGTAGGTCACGGCAGCAGCCACAGCAGCAGCATGAGGTCAGACAGTGGCACAATGGCATTCTGGAGGTGGCAAAAACAAGAGTAGGCCACAGAGTGGGACAATGACACAGTTTGTAGGTCACGGCAGCAGCCACAGCAGCAGCATGAGGTCAGACAGTGGCACACACACAGTGTGTAGTCACCAGCAGCTACAGCAGCGCATGAGGTCACAGTGGCCAATGCAGTGTGTAGTCACGGCAGCAGCACAGCAGCACATGAGGTCAGACAGTGGCACAATGACAGTTGTGTAAGGTCACGGCAGCAGCCACAGCAGCAGCATGAGGTCAGACAGTGGCACAATGACACAGTGTGTAGATCACGGCAGCAGCCACAGCAGCAGCATGAGGTCAGACAGTGGCACAAAGACACATTGTGTAGGTCACGGCAGCAGCCACAGCAGCAGCATGAGGTCCGAGAGTGGCACAATGACAGTGTGTAGGTCATGGCAGCAGCCACAGCAGCAGCATGAGGTCAGACAGTGGCACAATGACACAGTGTGTAGGTCACGGCAGCAGCCACAGCAGCAGCATGAGGTCAGACAGTGGCACAATGACATTTTGGAGGTGGCAAAAACAGGAATAGGCCACAGAGTGGGACAATGACACAGTGTGGAGGTCACGGCAGCAGCCACAGCAGCAGCATGAGGTCAGACAGTGGCACAATGACACAGTGTGTAGGTCATGGCAGCAGCCACAACAGCAGCATGAGGTCAGACAGTGGCACAATGACAGTGTGTAGGTCACGGCAGCAGCCACAGCAGCAGCATGAGGTCAGACAGTGGCACAATGACATTCTGGAGGTGGCAAAAACAGGAATAGGCCACAGAGTGGGACAATGACACAGTGTGGAGGTCACGGCAGCAGCCACAGCAGCAGCATGAGGTCAGACAGTGGCACAATGACACAGTGTGTAGGTCACGGCAGCAGCCACAACAGCAGCATGAGGTCAGACAGTGGCACAATGACAGTGTGTAGGTCACGGCAGCAGCCACAGCAGCAGCATGAGGTCAGACAGTGGCACAATGACATTCTGGAGGTGGCAAAAACAGGAATAGGCCACAGAGTGGCACAATGACAGAGAGTGGAGGTGACGGCGGCAGGAGCAACAGCATGAGGTCAGAGAGTGGCACAATGACACAGTGTGGAGGTCAAGGCAGCAGCCACAGCAGCAGCATGAGGTCAGACAGTGGCACAATGACACAGTGTGTAGGTCACGGCAGCAGCTACAGCAGCAGCATGAGGTCAGACAGTGGCACAATGACACAGTGTGTAGGTCACGGCAGCAGCCACAGCAGCAGCATGAGGTCAGACAGTGGCACAATGACATTCTGGAGGTGGCAAAAACAGGAATAGGCCACAGAGTGGGACAATGACACAGTGTGGAGGTCACAGCAGCAGCCACAGCAGCAGCATGAGGTCAGACAGTGGCACAATGACACAGTGTGTAGGTCAGGGCAGCAGCCACAACAGCAGCATGAGGTCAGACAGTGGCACAATGACAGTGTGTAGGTCACGGCAGCAGCCACAGCAGCAGCATGAGGTCAGACAGTGGCACAATGACATTCTGGAGGTGGCAAAAACAGGAATAGGCCACAGAGTGGCACAATGACAGAGAGTGGAGGTGACGGCGGCAGGAGCAACAGCATGAGGTCAGAGAGTGGCACAATGACACAGTGTGGAGGTCACGGCAGCAGCATGAGGTCAGACAGTGGCACAATGACAGAGTGTGGAGGTGGGTGGCAATACCAGTCCCTGGTAAAGATGGTTGGTGGCAGATGGAGAAACTGTCAGCAGATGTGTGGCATCAGGTGGGTGGCGGCATCAGAATAGTGGCTGAGGCAGGTAGCTTGAACCCAGACTCATTTCTCACAGTTTGGGTGAGGCGTCATGGCTGATGTACTTTGACGCCTAAGGCATTGGTGTGTGGAAATCCTGGCCGATCCACACCTGATTCATCTTGACAAAGGTCAGTCGTTCCACATTTCCCGTGGAAAAGCGGGTTCTCCTCGGGGTAACGATGGCCCCCGCAGCACTGAACATCCGCTCTGATGCCACACTACTGGCCGGGCAGGACAGCTTCTCCACTGCAAACTCGGCAAGTTGCGGCCACACGTCATGTTTGGCTGCCCAGTAGTCCAGCAGATCTTCTAACTGGGGGGGGCAGAGTGCTTTCCAAGTAGGCCACCACCTGTTGGTTCAGGTTCTGCTCCAGGTCCTGCTGCTGCTGCTGGCGACTGCCCTCCTCACTAGGCGGGTGAAGGAAGCTGCTCATCAGTGACTCCAGACTTAGGTTGCTGCTGATGGAGCTGGTACTGCTCCGACCCTCCCACCTTCCCCTGGCAGCCGCGGCAGTAGTACGTGAGCGCTGAAGACCCCCCGGTCAGACCTGTCAGAGGAGGGACGATGCCGCACATGGGCTGCGGCCAACTGACTATGGAGGATTTCCCTATAGTATTTGAGTTTGTCCTCCCTCTCGATAGCTGGGAAAAAGGCTCCCATTTTGGACCGGTAGCAAGGGTCCAATAGGGTGGAGAGCCAGAAGTCATCCCTCTGCCGGATGCTGATATTCGGCTGTCAATAGCCAGGCAAATAAGCATGCTGCGGCCATCTGCACAAGTGACATCCGAGGGGCTCCCTGCCTCCATCTCCTCTGTATACTGCAAGGGTGCTTGTTGGTCATATGCCTCGTCTTCCTCATCTCCATCTAGCTCCTCCAGCTGCTCCTGCTCATCCTCTCTTGTCACCTGTAGGAAATCCACTCATTTCACTAGACAATGCTTCTGCTCCAATGTCCTCTCTCCTCCATTCAGTCCCCACCGGACTCATGTGGCCGCGAGATGTAGTCGCCACGTCTCCATCCCCTGCCCGGACAGATTTTTCAGCATCTGTTCCAGAACATGAAGCAGTGGAATGACGTTATTCATCCCGTAGTCCTGGCGACTGACAAATAACATCGCCTCCTCGAATGGCCTCAACAAACGGCAGGTGTCATGCATGAGCTGCCACTGGCTGACATCAAAGTCACACAGGGAGTACTTCTGTCGGCCTGGATCATCAAAAAATCGTTAATTGGCCTTTCTCTGTTCATACAGTCGGTCCAACATGTGCAGGCTGGAATTCCAACGGATGGAAACATCGCATATCAGAGTGTGTTGGGGGAGGCCGTTCTGCTGCTGCAACTCAAGGAGGGTGTTCCTGGCTTTGTACGAATGGATAAAGTGCATGCACAGTTTCCTGGGCATTTTCAGAATGTTCTGAAGATCGGTGGAAGACTTCAGGAACCTTTTCACAACCAGATTGAACACGTGCGCCATGCAGGGTGCATGGACCATCCCTCCTCGGTGCAGTGCGGACACCATGTTACTCCCATTGTCCGTCACCATGGTTCCGATTTGCAGTTGGCGCGGAGAAAGCCACATCGATTTCTTGCTGCATGACGCGGATCAGTTCCTCCTTTGTGTGACTTCGTTCGCCGAGACAAGCCAGGTGTAGAACTGCGTGACACCGCTGTGCCCTACACATGTGTTATTATGGAGCAGTACTTGTAGAGGCTGAGATGGTGGTGGAGGAGGAGGAGGCGGACATTGGCGCAGGAGCCGCAGTTTGACAACGTGGAGGAGAAAGCGGCGTCTCCTGTCCAAGTTGTTGGTGTGCCTGGGCCGGAAGCACATTCACCCAGTGGGCCGTAAAGGACATGTACTGGCCCTGACCGTAGTTACAGCTCCAGACGTCCGCGCTGCCGTGCACCTTGGAACAAATCGATAAGCTCAAGGACTGGCCCACCTTCTGTTCTACATATTTATGAAGTGCTGGTACTGCCTTTTTGGAAAAGAAATTACGGCTTGGAACTCTCCATCTCGGCTCGGCACAAGCCATTAGTTCTCTGAATGGTGCAGAGTCCACCATTTGGAAAGGGAGGGACTGCAGTACCAACAACTTGGACAGGAGCACGGTCAGCTGCTGCACCTTAGATGTTGGACGCATACTGTTGTCTCTTTGCAATCGCCTCGCTGAACGACTGCTGGTGCCATGAGTAGCGAGGAGCAGGAGCATCTGGACCGGGATGATGATGTCAAAGAGAAACAGCTCCCTTCTGCAGAGGTGTGGAGCCTTGACTGCGTGCAATGGCATGCGTGCCACTGGGCGCTGCTGTTTGCTGCGGCAGCTGGAGGACCACCACATTTACCCCGTTTTTTCCCCCCCA
>JAODAL010016100.1:0-17500 GCA_025379985.1 Phyllomedusa bahiana
ATGTCCAGAGGCCATCCTGAAAGGAGGGGACTAATGTCAGGATTCGATCTCCTGAACCCTTGCATCCCAGACCGTAGCCTTGCTCACTGAGCTATCTGGTCCTTGGGACAGCTCCAGTGCTCAACCTTGTTAGATTCTTGTTTTCCCAGCCTTGCCCTATGACATCATGTTGCTCCACCCCTGGACTTCCTATTTAAGCCCAGCAGTGAACTTCCTCCAGGTGAGGTTATTGTTCTCTGATATAATCTTGCTCCTGTCCAGTTTTGCTGACTTCCGTTTATGCTATTGTGCTTCGACCTTCGCTTTCCTTACCGACGTTGATTCCTGCCTGCTCCTCAAAGACTGACACCGCCCGCACGTTACCGACCTCTGGCTTGCCGACTACGCTTCCTTCAGGTGGGTGCCCATTAGTCACAACCTAAGACTCTAACCAGCTCCTGATCGTGACAATAAATAATTTTGGATCCTAATTGACCTAAAACAGGGAAGGTTTATTCTGATTTCATGTCAGATAGTGAGAAAAACCTGCAGATGGGGCTTTTTATATAGTGTATGTAAAATTCTGATTTCAACTGTATATAATATAAAAAAGACATAAAAATAAACACTAATGTATCATAGAAAAAAAAACTAAAAAATTAGTAGAATAACCGAATGAAAGAAAGCATTAAAGTGTTCAAACCATCATGTACTAAGGAAAATAAAGATGTGCCTGGTCAGGAAGGAGGGGAATGCCTCAGTCAGGAACTAGTTAAACTGTGTCAATATCAATAAAAACTGGAAAAATTTAGCAAACTTTTGATTGGTATTGTGTGTATAAATATATATATATATCTGGTTCTGCTGAACTGCGGGCAAAATAAATGTGCTGTCCAGCCGTCGCTCTTGATACACGACCCCCGTCACGTTTTGAAAAATGAAAACATATTTTGCCACGGCATTTATATTGTTAGTTATAAATGCACAGGGGCTTTAGCACGGTGCTGACATCACTCATGGCGTTCCTCCCGCTGTCATCTGTGCCTTTATGGAAAAACAAAAAGGAGCGAAGAGGAAAGAGAGCAAATACTGACCCAATGGGCCACTTACTAATGATTCTCTTTATGACAGAACAATAGCGTGACTCCGGTCATACGCCACCTGAGCGCTCAGTCTTACCTAAACTCCGCTGTCAGCTGTAAATCCTCACTGCCGTCTCTATAAACCAGCTTGGCTTCTTTGGCCACTTGCTTCCTACTTTTTCTCAGTCGGCAGCCTGTAGTAAATGGTATAAGTGTGTAGGGCGGCTCCGGTTCCCCCTTCCAACACATGGGATGTAAATGGAGTGAAATAAACAAAGGGGATAGTTTTGTGAATTCATTTATTTTTTCAGCGTAATTTGTGTAGCAAGATGGAAAGCTTTCCATCAAATGAAGGGAAGATCGTGACATGGGAAAATATAATTTTCCCACCATGGCACATTGGAGTCAACCTCTGGGATCCTCACTAATTGCTACAATGAAAGGGCCGTGGTGCTCCGTGGACTTCTAGGGTCTGTCTACATGGCAAACATTTCCAGTAGGAAATTCACACGGATTTCGGATTTTAAAAACCATCTCCATAGACCTCAATTGAAAATCCGCGTTGTAGTCCACAAAAACTGAAACTCAAAAAACATAGCACATGTTCAATCTATTACTACTGAAGTTAATGGGATGGCATGAAAAATGACCAGAAAGCTCTGTGCACATTTTTTGGTGTGGATCTGTGTCCAAAAATTCAACTGTTCTCTATATGAAAAAAACACTAAAAGGGCCCAAAACCCAAAAATGCGGAAAAATCCGCGAAAAAAAAGACAAAAAAAAAACCCCAAGCAATAAAAATTCTCGGGTTCTTGTGTAAAAACTTGCGGACGCCAGTTTTTTGGTTTCAGAATCGACAATATTTTGTCCCTTGTCGTGTGGACGTGTGCTAAACTTCATCCAGATCATGTGTTTAGTACTGCTGCATAGCACCATTCACATGAAAGCGGCTTTAGCGCAGGTCCTGGCTGAGTACCTGGTTGAAAGAAGCCTCAGTCTCTTTAATATAGTACAGTGGGGGGAAAAAAAGTATTTAGTCAGCCACCAATTGTGCAAGTTCTCCCAAGATGAGAGAGGCCTGTAATTGACATCATAGGTCGACCTCAACTATGAGAGACAAAATGAGAAAACAAATCCAGAAAATCACATTGGTTTGGAAAGAATTTATTTGCAAATTATGGTGGAAAATAAGTATTTGGTCACTAACAAAAGTTCATCTCAATACTTTGTTCTATCTCCTTTATTGGCAATGACAGAGGTCAAACGTTTTCTGTAAGTCTTTACAAGGTTAGCACACACTGTTGATGGTATGTTGGCCCATTCCTCCATGCAGATCTCCTCCAAAGGTTTTCTATGGGGTTGAGATCTGGAGACTGGCTAGGCCACTCCAGGACTCTGAAATGCTTCTTATGAAGCCACTCCTTTGTTGTCCTGGAGGTGTGCTTGGGATCATGGTCATGCTGAAAGACCCAGCCACGTTACATCTTCAATGCCTTTGCTGATGGAAGGAGGTTTGCACTCACAATCTCACGATACATGGTCCCATTCATTCTTTTGTGTACATGGATCAGTAGTACTGTTCCCTTTGCAGAGAAACAGCCCCAAAATATGATGTTGCCGCACCATGCTTCACAGTAGGTCTGGTGTTCTTTGGATGCAACTCGGCATTCTCTCTCCTCCATACACGACGAGTTGTGTTTCTACCAAACAGTTCTACTTTGGTTTCATCTGACCGTATGACATTCTCCCAATACTCTTCTGGATCATCCAAATCCTCTCTCGCAAACTTCAGACGGGCCCGGACATGTACTGGCTTAAGCAGGGGGACACTTCTGGCACTGCAGGATCTGAGTCCCTGGTGGCATAGTGTGTTACTGATGGGAGCCTTTGTTACGTTGGTCCTAGCTCTCTGCAGGTCATTCACTAGGTCGCCCGTGTGGTTCTGGGATTTTTTGCCACAATTCTTGTGATCATTTTGACCCTAAGGGTTGAGATCTTGCGTGGAGCCCCAGATGGAAGGAGATTATCAGTGGTCTTGTATGTCTTCCATTTTCTAATTTTTGCTCCCACAGTTGATATCTTCACACCAAGCTGCTTGCCTATTGCAGATTCAGTCTTCCCAGCCTGGTGCAGGGCTACAATTTGTTTCTGGTGTCCTTCGACAGCTCTTTGGTCTTCACCATAGTGGAGTTTGGAGTGTGACTGTTTGAGGTTATGGACAGGTGTCTTTTATATTGATAAGTTCAATCAGGTGCCATTACTACAGGTAATGAGTGGAGGACAGAGGAGCCTCTTAAAGAAGTTGTTCCTGGTCTGTGAGAGCCAGAAATCTTGCTTGTTTGTAGGTGACCAAATACTTATTTTCCACCATAATTTGCAAATAAATTATTTCCAAATCAGACAACGTGATTTTCGGGATTTGTTTTCTCATTTAGACTCATAGTTAAGGTCGCCCTATGATGTCAATTACAGGCCTCTGTCATCTTTTTAAGTGGGAGAACTTGCACAATTGGTGGCTGACTTTTCTTCCCCACTGTTAGCGCTTGTTCACACGACGCTTTTGTGATCTGTTTTACAGATCCGTTTTACGGATCCGCAAAACGGATTTAACAATGGTCAGTGTGATTAACATTGCTTTCAATGGCAAAAGCGCATCACCGTTCTCACGGGAGATCGCCGATGCACTTTTGAGAGCTCTCCTGCGCTGCGCTTTTCGGATCCGCTTTAAGAATTGACATGTCAATTCTTCTTGTGTTCTTCGCAAGTGAAAGCCCATAGGAGATAATGGAGTGCGCTTTTGGCACCTGTACAAAAGCGCTCCACACTCTGGGTACATATTGGCGACACTTTGCTTCCTGAAAGCGGATCTGAAAAGCGCAGTGGGCGGCTGGACGAGGATCGGAGGTGAGCGGGGCTGCATCGCGGGATTGGTGGCTGCACGGGGATCGGAGGTGAGCGGGGCTGCATCGTGGGATCAGCGGCGAGCGGGGGAGAGAGAGAGACTCGCCCGTAACGTGGATCTGTAAAACGCAAGTCACAAGCATACAATACGGATCCAAATAAAGTATCAACTCCTGCGTTTTTCGGATTCGATTTACGGATGCAGTTTTCACTCCTTAAAAACGGATCCGTAAAAAGGATCCAAAATGTCGTGTGAACAAGCCCCAAGTCGTGGGGTTGGGGTTGTTGAGCTTGGAAAAAAGACAGCTTAGGGGTTATTTAATTACAATGTACAAATATGTGACAGAACAGTACAGAGATCTGTCCCATGATCTTTTCACACCTCGGCCTGTAACAACTACAAGGGGGTGTTCTCTATGTCTAGAGGAAAGAAGGTTTCACCATCATCACAGACGAGGACTCTTTACTGTAAGGCCATGTTCACACGGCTTAAAATGGGACGTATTTCAGCCCGTAATTACGCGCCGTAGTGTGCAAATGACGGCTGGAATACGTCCCAGTCATTGCGTTAATCCACAGTTCTCATAGAGAACTATGGATTACGTCTCCTCTCCCTGCTCGGCGAATCCGCCGCGGGGGGAGAGAAGCGACATGTGAATTACTAGCGCCGAATACGCGCCGCTGGTAATGAAAGTCTATGGGTCGGCGAGGTGCCGGCCCCCCGCTCCCACCCCCCCCCCCTCCACACGGCGTAATTACGCCCTGCATTTAAGCCGTGTGAACCCAGCCTAAGAGCACTAAAAAAATTGAGCTTGGGGCCACAAGAGGTAGTGATGGTGAAGTCACTGACCAAGTTCAAGAAGGGTTAAGATGCCTTTCTTGAAAAATATAATATCACAGGTTACGGGGACTTAGTTCTGGAGATAGGACATTGATCCAGGGTTTATGCTGATGCCAGATTTGGAGTCGCAAAGGATTTTTTTGCCTTATATGGGCTTATAGGGGTCTTTGGCTTCTTCTGGATCAACACTGTAGGTTTATAAGTAGAATTCAATTGGACCTGTGTCTTTTTCCAACCTTATCTACTATACTACTGTGTGTGTGTGTGTGGAGGGTGGGGCAGATTTCAGGCCTCTGCATGATTAAATAGTTCATCTATTCACTGTTTGTCTCTGTGTTTGTAGAGTGCTGCTGATATGTTTTTGTGTTTGAATTGCTTGCAGCTATGTCACATGCACCGACATCAGATGGTTTTGGGTGTACTCATTGTTTTAGGTTTTTTTGGATTATTTGAATAGGGAAGTGGCTGCCTCCATCTTGGTCTGTATGACCATCCACACAGGCTGTTGTTAATCAGAGCAGAGTGTATATGCATAGTTGCCAACCATCCCGGTTTTGGCGGGTCACTCCCGCTAATGGGGGCCGTGTCCCGCCCTCCCGCTTGGTTGGCCGAAACTCCCGCCTCTTTAGAGAAGATGGAGGTTATCTGTATATAGAGGCATCGGGCAGCGTCTCTAGAACGCTACCCTCCGCCTCTGTCCTGCGCCGCCGTCGACCATGCGCTCCTGCAGAGGAAGCTTCGAGAGCATTGCGGGGGGGAAGGGGCAGGGCTTAGCGGCACCCGCGAAGCTCCGCCCCCTTTCCCCGGGTTTGAAGAACTAGGATGCCAGCAGGACCGGTGAGTGCAGGGATGGCTGTGTGTGTGGGGAGGGGGGTGGCGGATTGCCGGGGAGGGGAGTGTGTGCAGTGAGGGTGAGTGCGGGTGAGGGGAGGAGTGTGTGCAGTGAGTGCTTGTGAGGGGAGGGGAGTAAAGTAAGTTTTATTATTTTATTGTTACTAGCTATAGGGGCACTGCCTGGATAAAGGGGGCATCTGCCTGGCTCATGGGGGCATCTGCCTGGCATGGGGGCATCTATCTGGATAAAGGGATCATCTGCCTGGCTCATGGGGGCATCTGCCTGGCATGGGGGCATCTACCTGGATAAAGGGGGCATCTGCCTGGCTCATGGGTGCATCTGCCTGGCATGGGCCCACCTCCCTGGCCCAGGGGGGCACCTGCCTCGCCTGCGGGCCTCAACCTGGATAAAGGGGGGCATCTGCCTGGCATGGGGGCATCTACCTGGATAAAGGGGCATCTGCCTGGCTCATGGGGGCATCTGCCTGGCATGGGGCCATCTACTTGGCTCATGGGGGCATCTGCCTGGCATGGGGGCCATCTACCTGGATAAAGGGGGCATCTGCCTGGCTCATGGAGGCATCTGCCTGGCATGGGGCCATCTACTTGGCTCATGGGGGCATCTGCCTGGCATGGGGGCCATCTACCTGGATAAAGGGGGCATCTGCCTGGCATGGGGGCAACTACCGAGATAAAGGGGGCATCTGCCTGGCATGGGGCCATCTACTTGGCTCATGGGGGCATCTGCCTGGCATAGGGGCATCTACCTGGATAAAGGGGGCATCTGCCTGGCTCATGGGGGCATCTGCATGGCTCATGGGGGCATCTGCCTGGCTCACGCGGGCATCTGCCTGGCTCATGCGGGCATCTGGGCCCGGTTTATGGGGGCATCTGCTGGCGCCCATGGAACATCTACCTGGGTAAAAGGGGGCATTCTGCCTGGATAAAGGGGGCATCTGCCTGGTTTATGGGGGCATCTGCATGGCTCATGGGGCATCTTACTGGATAAAGGTGGCATCGGCCTGGCTCATGTGAGGCATCTGCATGGCTCATGGGGACATCTACCTGATAAAAGGGGCATCCCGCCTAGCTATTGGGGAACTAACTGGCTGTAAGGAGCATCTAAAGTGCTATTGGGGGCACTACCTGGCTATTGGGGCACTACCTGGCTATTGGGGACACTCCCTGGCTATTGGAGGCACTACCTGGCTATTGGGGGCACTACCTGGCTATTGGGGGAACTGCCTGGCTAATGGAGGCACTACCTGGACGTAAGGGGCACTACCTGGATGTAAGGGCACTGTCTGGCTATTGGGGCACACTACCTGCTTTTTTCGAAGGTGCATTAAACCTGACTACAGGAGGATACTACCTGGTTACAGGGTTCAAATAGGCCACCGAGAATACCTACCTAATGGGGCAAACGTGTTTTGGCGGTATCACCAGCTCATCTGGATGGCTGAATAGGCTATCCAACGTCCTAGAAAAGCTGGGTGACCGCCAAAACCCTAATTTAGGCTTTCTTCCAGAGCCATTACACAGTTAGGTGGAGTAGGGTGTGGCTTTTTCAAATGGGGCGTGGCTTACATGCAAGATGGGCGTGGATATGCAAATTTTTGACGCAGCGTGCTACGCAAGACGCTTTCAAATCTCCTGGTTTTTTACTTTCAAAAGTTGGCATGTATGACAATGACACAGTGTGGAGGTCACGGCAGCAGCCACAGCCAGCAGCATGAGTCGACAATGGCACAATGACAGAGTGTGGAGTCACGGCAGCCGCCACAGCAGCAGCATGAGGTCAGGCAGTGGGCACAAGACATTACTGGAGTAGTCAAAAACAGAGTATGGCCACAGAGTGGGACAATGACACAGTGTGTAGGTCACGCAGCAGCCACAGCAGCAGCATGAGGTCAAAAGACAAAAGTGGCACAATGACACAGTGTGTAGGTCACGGCAGCAGCCACAAGCAGCAGCATGAGGTCCGACAGTGGCACAATGACAGAGTGTGGAGGTCTACGCATCAGCCCACAGCAGCAGCATGAAGGTCAGGCATGGCACAATGACATTCTGGAGGTTGAAAAAACAGGAAGTAGGCCACAGAGTGGACAATGGACACAGTGTGGAGGTCACAGCAGCAGCCACAGCAGCAGCATGAGGTCAGGCCAGTGGCACAATGATATTCTGGAGGTGCAAAAACAGTAGTAGCCACAGAGTTGGACAATGACACAGTGGTGGAGGTCCACGGCAGCAGCCACAGCAGCAGCATGAGGTCAGACAGTGCACAATGACACAGTGTGTAGGTCACGGCAGCAGCAGCATGAGGTTAGACAGTGCACAATGACATTCTGGAGTGGCAAAACAGGAGTAGGCCACGAGAGTTGGCACACTGAAGAGAGTGGAGGTGACGGCGGCACAGCATGAGGTCCAGAACAGTGGCACAATGACACAGTGTGGAGGTCACGGCAGCAGTCACAGCAGCAGCATTAGGTCAGACTGTGGCACAATGACATTCTGAGGGTGGCAAAAATAGGAGTAGGCAAGAGTGGGACAAGACACAGTGTGTAGGTCACGGCAACAGCCACAGCAGCAGCATGAGGTCCGAAAGTGGCACAATGACACAGTGTGTAAGGTACGGCAGCAGCCACAGCAGCAGCTTGAGGTCAGACAGTGGCACAATGACACAGTGTGTAGGTCACGCACTGCAGGCATGAGGTCAGGAGGGCGCGTGAGGGGTGTCGCGGCAATGACATCTGGAGGTGGCAAAACAGTAGTAGGCCACAGAGTGGCACAATGACAGAGAGTGGAGGTGACGGCGGAAGCAGCGTGAGTCAGACAGTGGCACAATGAAATTTCTGGAGGTGAAAAAACAGAATAGGCCACAGAGTGGCACATGACACAGTGTCTAGGTCACCGTGCAGCCACAGCAGCAGCATGAGGTCAGAAAGTACACAATCACATTGCTGAGTGGAAAAAACTGAAGTAGGCCACAAAGTGGCACAATGACAGAGAGTGGTGGTGACGGCAGCTGGAGCAACCGCATGAGGTTTAAGAGTGGCACAATGTCAAGTGTGGAGGTCACGGCAGCAGCCACAGCAGCAGCATGAGGTCAGACAGTGGCACAATGCCAAAGTGCGGTGTGGGTGGCAATACCAGTACCTGGTAAAGATGCTTTGGTGGCAGATGGAGAAACTGTCAGCATGATTGTGTTATGGGGGGCCTCTGGGGCGCATCAGGCGGATGACGCATCAGAATAGTGGCTGAGACAGGCTATTGAACCCAGACTCATTTTCTCAACAGTTTGGGTGGAGGCGTCATGGCTGATGTAGCCTGACGCCTAAGGCATTGGTGTTGTGGAAATCCTGGCGATCCACGCCTGATTCATCTTGACAAAGGTCATCCTTCCACCATTTCCGTGGACAAGCCGGTTCTCCTTTGTGGTAACAATGGCCCCCGCCGCACTGAAAACCCGCTCTGATGCACACTACTGGCCCGGCGCAGGACAGCTTCCTCCACTGCAAACTCGGCAAGTTGCGCCACACAGTCCAGTTTGGCTGCCCATAGTCCACGGATCTTCTAACTGGGGTGGCAGAGTGATTTCCGAGTAGGCCCAACACCTGTGGTTCAGGGTCCGATCCAGGTCCTGCTGCTGCTGCTGCTGGCGACTGCCCTCCTCACTAGCGGGTGAACTAGAAGCTGCTCATCAGTGACTCCAGACTTGGTTGCTACTGATGGAGCTTGGTACTGCTCCGACCACCCCCCCACCTTCCCCCGGCAGCCACGGCATAGTATATGAAGCGCTGAAGAACCCCCCCGGTCGAGACCTGTCAGAGGAGGACGATGCCGCACATGGGCAGCGGCCAACTGACTATGGAGGATTTCCCTATAGTATTTGGTTTGTCCTCCCTCTCAATACTGGGAAAAAGGCTCCCATTTTGGACCGGTAGCCCCGCGAGGGTCCAATAGGAGTGGAGAGCCAGAAGTCATCCCTCAGCCGTGGTGACTATTCGGCTGTCACTAGCCAGCAAATCAGCAATGCTGCGGCCATCTGCACAAGTGACTCTGAGGGGCTCCCTGCCTCCATCTCCACTGTAACTGCCACGGTGCTTGTGGTCATCTGCCTCGTCTTCCTCATCTCCATCTTACCTCCTCCAGCTGCTCCTCCTTCTCTTGTCACCTGGTAGAAAATCCACTCATTTCACCAGACAATCATCTGCTCCAATGTCCTCCTCCTCCTCCTCCTCCATTTCAGTCCCCCACCGGACTCATGTGGCCGCGAGCATGTAGTCCCACGTATCCAGTCCCCTGCCCAGACAGATTTTATCAGCATCTGTTCCAGGAACATGAGGCAGTGGAATTGACGTTGATTCATCCCGTATTCCCCCTGGCGACTGATAAATAACTTCGCCTCCTCGAATGGCCTCATCAAACGGCAGGTGTCACGCAGAGCTGCCGCGGCTGACATCAAAAGTTACATAGGGGATTACTTCTGACTGCCTGGATCATCAAAAAATCGTTAATGGCCTTTCTCTGTTCATACAGTCGGTCCAACATGTGCAGGCTGGAATTCCAACGGGTGATAACATGCATATCAGAGTGTGTTGGGGAGGCCGTTCTGCCGCTGGCAACTTGATGAAGGGTGTTCCTGCTTTGTAGGAATGGATAAAGTGCATGCGCACAGTTCCTGCCATTTTCAGAATGTTCTGAAGATCGTGAAGACTTCAGGAATCCTTTCACAACCAGATTGAACACATGCGCCATGCAGGCGCATGGACCATCCCTCCTCGGTGCAGCGCGGGTAGACACCATGTTCCTCCATTGTCCCTGTCACATGGTTCCAATTTGCAGTTGGCGCGGAGAAAGCCACACATCGAATTTCTTGCTGCATGACGCGAGCAAAAAAAAGTTTCTCACCTGTGTGACTTCGTTCGCTGAGGCTAGCCAGGTGTAAACTGCGTGACACCGCTGTGCCCTACACATGTGTATGATGGAGCAGTAACTTTAGAGGCTGAGATGGTGGTGGGAGGACGAGCGGACATTGGCGCAGGAGCCGCAGTTGACAACGTGGAGGAAAAGAAGGTCTCTCTGTCCAAGTTGTTGGTCGTGCCTGGGCCGGAATCACTTCACCCAGTGGCCGTAAAGGATTGTTACTGGCCCTGACCGTAGTTACAGCTCCAGATGTCCACGCTGCCGTGCACCTTGGAACACAAAACCGATAACCTCAAGGACTGGCCACCTTCTTTCTACGATTTATGGAAGTGCTGTACTGCCTTTTTGGAATATAAATTTACGGCTTGGAACTCTCCCATCTCGGGCTCGGCACAAGCCATTAGTTCTTGAACGGTGCAGAGTCCACATTTGGAAGGAGGGCCTGCAGACCAACAACTTGGACAGGAGCATGGTCAGCTGCTGCACCGTAGGATAGTTGGACGCAACTGTTGTCTCGTTGCAATCGCCTCGCTGAACACTGCTGCACCATGAGTAGCTAGGAAGCAGGAGCATCCTGGCCGGGAGAGATGTCAAAGAGAAAACCAGCTCTCTTCTGCAGAGGTGTGGAGCCTTGACTGCTGCAATGGCATGCGGCCACTGGCCGCTGCTGCTGCATGTTGCTGCGGCGGGTCAGGATGGACCACCACACAGCCCACGTTTTCTCCATGCCACCGGATTGGTTGAACCGCTCATGTGTTGACGTAAGGGCCGTGGTGCCCAACCGTTAGCCTCCCTGGCCACGCTTCACTTTCCTGCTTACAGATTCTACATATACCCATCTTCGGCCCTTTCGTGTCCTTAGCAAAGAACTGCCACACCGCCGAGTATCGGATTGTTACCGCCAACGCTCCGCACATGAGTGACTACTGCCGCCGCTGGCCACGATGAGCCCCTGTGCCGCTACTTTTCTTGGACCTGCGAATGCGGGTTTTTACCCCTTGGCCGCTATGGCTCCCGACCTCACACTGTTGCTATCACTGCTGACTTACGGCCAAACGACCCACTGCTGGCTGCAGCCGCTGCCTGACCCAGCTGAACGCCCTCTTCTTCCTGACGATGATGAAGCCCTTGCCTCACCCGGCCCCAAGTGCGGTCGGCTACAACATCACTATTTGGAGTTTCATTGTCACGCTGTCTCATCACCGTCTTTGTATGCAGAGGCTGCCCTCTCACAACATGACCTCCCATGCCAATTTATCATCTATACTATGCCGCCTACTGCAAGAAGCAGGGATATGGCCCATTCTTCGCTGCCAAGTAGCCTGCTATGCCCTCCTCAATTTGTTCATCCCAGCTATATAGAGGCACTGAGCCCAGACCACATAGTAGATCTCCTGGCTGAGGGATTCGGAGGACAGAGGCGGGTTGAGGACAGTGAGGGCCGTGACCTGTTCCCGGGCCAATGCTAACTAAGGGTTGGTCTGACGTTCCACCAACTCTTGGCGGGTTGTCAGATGTCATCTGGGGGGAAGGATGACCTAGTCACAACCAATCAAGAACCCTTGGGTTGCCTAGTCAGTAAACACCCGTCCCCACCCCCGCTATATGACAGCGGCAGTTGTGGCCTCACCGGAGTGACCCCTGCTGCCGACGTCCCCCTTGCTGTTGCGCACCTGGCCAGGAAGTATTTGTGCCTCTGCACGTCTCAGGTGAAGAGCCTGCCACTTCTCTGTCTGACATACTGTTGTCTAAAAATGTACAGACACTGATGAAGATATCTGTAATGATAAAAACACACCACCCTGTATTAGACGCAAAAGGAACCCAGTAACAACTTGGTAACCCTTGGATATCAATTGCGCTCACAAATGAGCAGGAAAATGATTTGTATGTGCTGTTTAAAAACTCGGTGCTAATTTATTATATATATAAAAGGGCACAACAGGCTTAATTATTAACCTTCGGATATCAATTTATGCTTACAGAATTTCTCTGTGGCGGTGAAAAACAAAGTTTCTTTTACTGAGAACCAACTGCAGAACCAACGCTTAATTAACCCCTGGATGTAAATTGCCGCAAAGAGAATTGAGCAGCCACAAGCTACTCAGCTTGTAGCGTGTTACCAAATTCAATGTTTTCTACGCCACCAACACGAGATAAAATTGTAAATAACCTTTGCTGTGAATTAGGCTACAGGAAAAATGCTATATTTGGCGTAAAATGACGGATTCTTGGAGTCACCACAGCTGAAAAACAACAGCTTAATTAACCCCTGGATGTAAATTGCGCCATACATTGAGCCACCACAAACTAGTAGCTTTTAGCGTGTTACAATGCGGTGTTTTTTAACGCCACACAACAAGAGATAAAATTGTACTTAACCTTTGCTTGTGACTTATCTACAGGAAAACATGTATAAATTTTGGGCGAGACCATGACGGTTTTCTTGGGTCAACCACAGCTGAAAAACAACGCTTAATTAACCCCCTGTATGTAAATTTGCGTAAAAGAATTGAGCAACCACAAACTATTAAGCTTGTAGCGTGTTACAATTGCGTGTTTTCTACGCCACACAACAGAGATAAAAATTGTAAATTAACCCCTTCTTGTGAATTTATGCTACAGGAAAACGTATATAAAAAAAATTGGCGTTGAAAATGACGGTCTTTCTTGTGATCACAAAGCTGAAAAACAACTTAATTAACCCTGTGATGTAAATTGCGCCAAAGAATTGAGCCACCACAAACAAGTAGCTTTGTTTGCGTGTTACAATGCGGTGTTTTTTTTAACGCCACACAACAAGAGATAAAAGTTATTAACCCTTCGCTTGTGAATTATGCTCAGGAAAAATTTATATATATTTGGCGCGTTTGAACATTACGGTTTCTTGGGATCACCACAGCTAAAAAACAACGCTTAATTAACCCTTAGGATGTAAATTGTGCAAAGAATTGAGCCACCACAAACTAGAAGCTTTGTAGCGTGTTACAATGCGGTGTTTTTTTACGCCACCACAACAAGATGATAAAATTGTAAATTAACCCTTTGGCTTGTGAATTAATGTTACAGGAAAAATGTATATATTTTGACGGAAAATGACTGTTTCTGGATCAACCACAGCTTGAAAACAACGCTTAATTAAACCCCGGATGTAAATTGTCGCAAAAGAATTGAGCAAACCACAAACTACTAGCTTTGGTAGCTTTTACAATTGCGTGTTTCTACGCCACACAACAAGATATAAAATTGTAATTAACCTTTGATTGTGATAAGGCTACAGAAAAATGTATATTTTTGCGGTGAAATGACGGTTTCTTGGAGTCGTCTACAATTTATGCCATGCTGCTCACGGGATATTTTTATCCAATAACATTTATCTCCATAATCTATGAAAGCAGCACACATAGAGTGTATTTTGCAATTCTTTAAAAGAGAAAGTCTTAGTGACGCATATTCTCAAAAAACCTGCAATCCACATATCAGTCCGAGTATCGTGGTCGCCGAGTCCTGGTAGGATTCATACGGGACGCCGGTATCTCTGCTCTCGGAGTCTCTCAGTATAGCTCAGAGCTGACCTGCCAACAGCTGGCTGCTGATTCGTCCGCGCACCTCAGACCGGTCCACGCGATGTTTCGGGGTCACGCCCCCTATCTCGAGCGTGAAGGTAGAACGTGGCTGATCTCCTTATATATTCAGTTACCTATCTAAACACATATACAAAAAACATCTATAAAACACACTATATTTACACAAACATTAAAACAATGCGCAATCTACCTAGTGTACAATAGTTAGAGGCTAAGACTGGCTTTATATATCATTATATTATCTCTTGTAAGTCATGACTATTCTTTTTTAAATTATTGATAAACTGATCATAATCTTTGTATCTATGTCTACCTCAATCAGCAAAATGGAGCGTGGAGTTATAGCTACCACAGCTGTTGGATTATAATATATACTTTCCATTGGCATTCTTCGTTGAGTCCTTTAGGTGAATAGTTTGTAATCTATGAATCCAATCTTACCTCTGACGAAGCAACTCTCACTTTGTTTTTCTTGGTTATCATCCTGAACTTCTCATCACATTACCATCTTTAAAGTCGGTCCACTTGGGACCGCACTCGTGAAAGTGTCTTGCTACTGAGATTCCATATATTTACCGGGCCAGGCTTATCCATCCCTACTTTGTTGTCAATTTTCCTTTGCAATATAGGCGAATCTGAGATTTGTGCTTGTTCAATCTGGATCCGTATCATCCTCGATTCTTGGCCAACATATCTCTTGCCACAAGGGCATTTTAACAGATAGACCCGACATTTTCGTAATCGCAGTAAGAAAACCTCGTACCATAATCTGTTGACCAGACATAGGTGAGAATATAACGGACCTTTATTGTGGCATGACAATTTTGGCATGATAGGCACGGGTATGTGCCCTTTCTCTGTGTGTCCAGGAACATCTGACATGGTTTTTTCTTTTTATTCAAATCTTAGTGGGTAACCCACTCAGATTTGAATAAAAAGAAAAAAACCACCATGTGGATGCTGCGAATTTCTATCTGATATTGGAAATGTGGAGTCTTTTGGCCGACTTGGTCTTCGCTTGCACCCCGCATTTCGTCTACAATGGAAGTGCTGCTTTTTTCCTCCTTGTTATACTATATTATATTATATATATATATATAATATATATATATATAATATTATATATATTATATATATAAACTCACCGCCACTTTATTAGGTACACCTGACCAACTGCTCGTTAACACTTAATTCTAAGTCAGCCAGTCTTCCACATGCTGCAACTCAGTGCATTTAGGATGTAGACATGGTCAAGACAATCTCCTGCAGTTTCAAACCGAGCATCAGTATGGGGAAGAAAAGGTGATTTGAAGTGCCTTTGACGTGGCATGGTTGTTGGTGCCAGAAGGCTGGTCTAGTAATTTCAGAAACTGCTGATCCCTGGGATTTTCACGCACAACCATCTCTTAGGGTTTACAGAGAAGGTCCGAAAAAGAAAAAACATCCAGTGAGCGGCAGTCCTGTGGCGGAAATGCTGTTGATGCCCGGGAGGGTCAAAAGGAGAATGGGCACACAGGTTCGAGCTGATAGAAAGGCAACAGTGAATTCAAATAGCCACCCGTTACAACCAAGGTAGCAGAAGAGCATCTCCTGAACGCACAGTACGGCGAACTTTGAGGCAGATGGGCTACAGCTGCAGAAGTACCACACCGGGTGCCACTCCTTTCAGGGGAGCTAAGAACAGGGAAACTGAGGCTCCAATTTGGCCCAAGCTCATGGAATTGGACAGTAGAGATTGGAAAAACGTTGCCTGGGTCTGATGAGTCCTCGATTTCTGCCTGGCAACATTCAGGATGGTAGGCTCAGAATTTGGGCGTCAACAACATGAAAGCATGGATTCCATCCTGCCCTTGTATCAACGGTTCAGGCTGGTGGTTGGTGGTGTCCAAGGTGTAGGGAATATTTTCTTGCACTTCTTGGGCCCCTTGGTACCAATTGAGCCATCGTTGCAACGCGCACAAGCCTACCTGAGTATTGTTTGCTGACCATGTCCATCCCTTATGACCACAATGTAACCAACATCTGAATGGCTACTTTCAGCAGGAATAAGGTGCCATGTATAAAGCTGGAATCATCTCAGACTGGTTCTTGAACATGAACAATGAGTTCACTGTACTCAAATGGCCTCCACAGTCACCACATCTCAATCCAAAGAGCATCTTTGGGTATGTGGTGTGAACGGGAGGATTCGCATCATGGATGTGCAGCCGTCAAATCTGCGGCAAATCTGTGTGATGCCAACATGTCAATATGGACCAAACTCATGAGGAATGCTTCAGCACCTTGTTTGAATCTATGCACGAAGAATTGAGGCAGTTCTGAAGGGCAAAAAGGGGTCCAATCCGTTACTAGCATGGTGTACCTAATAAATTGGCCGGTGAGTGTATATATAAGTAATACTATGTGTGTATATATATATATATATATATATATTATATGTTATGTATATATACTATATTATATATATGAATCTATATACATATATATATATATACATATATATATATATATATATAGTATATATATTGATATTATATATATATATATATATATATATACTATAAATAATATAAATATTATTATAATTTTAATGGGGCCTCAGGTGTGCTAATTAGGTTTTTTTAATATGCGGACAACCCCTTTAAAAACATTACAAGACACCTTCTAAAACAGTCTTCCCCAATCTACAAGGTATGTATCCAGCATAGAAAACTAAAAATTAATTCCAATTCACTATCTTTAAAGTGAATGGGTACATTAGTACTATATCTATATATAACATTTTTTCCTCCTATTGTTATTAAAATTACATTTTTATATCACAGGGGCAGAGAGGTTTATAAAATGCATTTTTCAATATAGTACTCCGGCAGTGACAAAAAAAAAGAAAGAAGAAGAAACATTTATAGTTCCATAATTTAAGCTAAACCATGTAAATGGAAAGGGGATTGTAAGTTTTGTTAAATGCTCTCTGAAAGTAGATATTAACTTTGACGTTGACACTGATGTTTTTTTTTTTAATGTCAGGTAGAGAAAACAGATGCCTTGTACTGTTTTATCATGACCTTAAATACAGGAAATAGGAGTCAGTCCATACTCACATTGGGGGCATCTGAATGTCCCTCACCTACTGTATAGTTTTTTAACATCCAAAATAATTGAATAACTTTTTGAATATACCTGTTATTCTTAACTGCAGTACATTACTTTTAAGGGTTACATAGAGAAAAACATCAATTTAAAGAAGTCAAAACAAATTTCACTTAGTCTTTTCTTTTACTCATAATTTTTTACTTACAAATCTGGTCATGTAAATACTATACAAGGATTTTATCACCACCATTTAACAA
>JAODAL010016100.1:40000-81774 GCA_025379985.1 Phyllomedusa bahiana
ATTGCGCCAAAGAATTGACCCCCACAAACTACTAGCTTTGTAGCGTGTTACAATGCTGTTTTTTTTACGCCACCACAACAAGAATAAAATTGTAATTAACCTTTTTTGTGAATTAGGCTACGAAAAATGTAATATTTTGGCTGAAAATGCGGTTTTTGAGTCACCACAGCGAATAACAAGCTTAATTAACCCCTGGATGTAAATGCGCCAAAGAATTGAGCCACCAAAAAACTACTACTTTTTAGCGTGTTACAATGCGGTTTTTTTACCCCCACACAACAAGAGATAAAATTGTAATTAACCTTGCTTTTGAATTAGGCTACAGGAAAATGTATATATTTTGGGGTGAAAATGGCGGTTTTTTGGAGTCACCACAGCTGAATAACAACCTTTAATTTTTCCCCCCGGAAAGTAAATTGCCCAAAGAATTAGCCACCACAAACTCTAGCTTTGTACGTGTTACAATGCGGTGTTTTTTACGCCACACAACAAGAGATAAAATTGTAATTAACCTTTGCTTGTGAATTAGGCTACAGGAAAAATTTATATATTTTGCGGTGAAAAATGACGGTTTCTTGGAGTCACCACAGCTGAATAACAACGCTTAATTAACCCCTGATGTAAATTGGCGCCAAAATTGAGCCACCACAAACTACTAGCTTTGTAGCGTGTTACAATGGGTGTTTTTTTTCGCCACACAACAAAGATAAAATTGTAATTAACCCTTTTCTTGTGAATTAGGCTACAGGAAAAATGTATATATTTTGGCGGGGAAAATGAGGTTTCTTGGAGTCACCCCAGCTTAAAAAACAACGCATTAATCACCCCTGGATGTAAATTGCGCCAAGAATTGAGCAGCCAAAAATGAAGTGGTATTTGTATGTAAAAACGCTGTTTCTTCACTTTAAAATGAAATACAACAGGAACTGGACTTAAGACCCCCGTGGAAATTCAATGTGTCTGTGAGCAGAGAGGATTTAAATTTATAATGGCAGCTGCAGTGGACGCACACTGGATTTTCAGACATCCAATACCCAAAAAAAATTAGAAATCGAACTTTAAAGAGAAGCAGTCTTCCTGAGACAAGCAGAGACACCCCACAACAAGTCGCTTGTATACAAAAATCAGTTCTTCAGTAACAATCAGCCGCGGCAGCACCTTCCCTTATCAGTACAGAGAGAGAGGAGTGTGAGCTCCCTCGTCGCGCCCTGGTACTTATAAAATAGTGCGCGGTGACGTCACAGATCCCCGCCGGTTCTTGTGATAGGCTTCATCCTCTTCTTTTGGCACCTGTTCATCGCAGGCTATGCTTTCTTCCTCCCAAGTTCTTTGCCCCATGTACCGCCAAGTGCTCGCAGCCATTTTATCATAAAAAGCACACTTCGTTCAACAGCCGAAGTCACCCCAAAACTTCGCCCTTCGTTCAGAACGCGAAGTTTCTCCCTGAAATTCTAAATGAATTCCACTTCGATAGAATCAATTCTGCCCATCTCTACCTGTCATGATCGTGCCCGACAGACCTCCAGCTTTGAGTTCTGGTCGCCGGCCACGGCCGTTGCGACGAAAACCATGGTTTTTAACATAATACTTCGTATTCTTAGTTACCAGTGTGAACTGAGTCTTTCCTTCCCTGTGTGTTAATTGATTACTGGCCAACGCGCGTGGCCAGGAATCCTCTAGCACACTTTTAGTTAGACTGTGTTCCTCTTTGATTGACAGCTTTGTTTCCCTATCCGGCTTTGTGTTCTTTCCACTTATCACCTCTGCTCTGTGTTCACCAGTTCCCTATTTAAGGATTCCCTTACCTGTCCCCTGTGTCTGTTATATTGGGTCTTTCCTATATCTTTCGCTTGCTGTTCTCTTATTGGATTTTCTGGTTACCTGACTTCGCTTGGCTTTGGACTATTCTTCTCCTCTTGATTTTGTACTGCATTGCCCGACAGTTATCAACTTGGCTCGTCTTACGTTTTTCTCTTCTGTCTCCTGATTTGGTACTGCGCTGCCCGCTTGCTGCCAACCTTGGTTGCCTGACGTTCCCTTATTGTGTTTGTATTGTTTGTCTGTGTCTTGTGTTTCCACGTATTCAGTATAGTGTTCAGTCTTCTGGTTGGGGCCGACCTTTTAAGGAGTCGGGTACCCCCAAAAGGCAGGGACAGTGGTTGGGACCAGCGTCAGGGCCTCACTCTCTGTGTCTTCTTGTGTGTCCCTGACCGGTCCCTTACCTAACCCTTGGAGAAATGTGTTGGGATGGTTGCAATGATAGAGGCATTTTAGAACATGTATCAAGGAGAGACAGAACATGTTCTTTTTCACTACCACCTGATAGATTGCCAATATTGAAAAATATCCACTTTAAAACTTTGATGGATTAGCAGTAAGGATACATACCTGCTTATTACTGCCAGAATCTGGTAAGACTATTTGACTTTTTTTCAATTTAAATAGCAAAGCTTTCAAACTTGTATTTTTAAGGGCTGCTTTAACATCATTTTTAATTCAAATTGTTTGTATGGAAGTAATGCTGGCATCAGATACATGCACAACTTGGTTGTCTTGTATATTATTGATACTAAAAAGAAATTTTTAATGGTGAATTTAATTGTTGTTGCCATTAGTGACTTCGATTAGATTTGGCAATGTTCAACATTCAGTTTTATTTTAGTAAATTAGGGAATAAACGTTAAGTGAAAAAAGAAAGCCATAAGATTTGAGGTTATTATTCAGAATTTATTTCAAGGAGAAAAGTAAGTCCTCAAATGGATGAAAATAGTTTGAAAAAAAATACCCAGAATGTAAATCCAATAATTTTAGATAGAGAGAATGGAACTCTGCAAATATTGCTCTTCACCTGGTTTAACCTAGTAGAAAGAACAGAAACAAACATTCAAATTATAGTAGACCAAATGCCTATCAAGAATAAGCTAATGGCAAATGTAAATGTAAAGGCCTCAAAATGTTTGGATTCAAGGATAGTAATATACAATACATGACCAAGTATATGGATATCTCTCTGGTAATGAGTGACGCTAGCCATTTCAGTCGCATCTATTGTTTAGCTATGCCTAAAATCAAATAAATTGCCCTACAGTCTTTATACACAACCAATTGTAGCAGAGTGGGTCATACAAACACTAATGACTGCTTAGCAATGAAAAATGTAAAGCATTTTAAGGACATCATTCATTTTTGATGGTATCACTTACTAATGTGATCCAACCTGCCTTTGTTTGCAGCATCAAAACCAACAGAATCAACACCTAAGTCTTAAGAATTTGTGGCCGATCCCCCCCCACAAAATTACTGGAGCTCCTTGTGCTAATGGAGTGGTGTAAAATCTATAGTAATTAGATGCTGGAGCAGTGGAAACACTATGTTGGAAGTAATGAGTTTGAATTTCATGAATCTGGTCTATGGTTGGCATTCAAGAGACTTGTGAACTCTCAACTTTGCGTAAACAGGTTTCCTGTTTGATGATTACAATGTTCCCGCACAAAAAAATAAGTCCCTAAAATTCTTTGCAGAATTTGGACTAGAAAAACTTGATTGCACAGAACTATGACTTCTAGCCCAACAGATACCTGATGAACAGGAATTCATCATGGCCTAGATTAAATAATTTTTTATTTTTTTAATTTACTTTGCATTGTAATTTTCTAGGACCAACAACTTTTTTATATTTCCATCTGCAGATATATTTGATTACATGCTTTTTTTGTGGGCTTAAAGGGGTTGTCCAGTTTCTAAAAAAAAAAAAAATAACAGGCAGGGACATCATTGCTGTAGCCGCAGGTTGGTCACATGCCACTACTTACATCACTGTCTGGAGCTGTTCACTTTTGAACGGTTATGTAAATTAGTGGCACATGACTGCTACATTATCTGCTACAGTTAGGTATGGAACTAGAAGAAAGAAAATGAAAACCAGTGAGACGGAGCACTGCAACCAGTGACTGAAAGAAGGTGAGTATGCTTTTTTTTTATTGGGTCCCCAGGAGCTGCCTATTAGTTTTTTTTTATGAACTGGACAACCCCTTAAGATATGATTTTGATTGGTACAATTTTATGTGACTTTTTGATCTTTTTTTTTCCTAATTTTTTGGGGAAAGCAACCAAAAAAACACAAGCAGTGCATATTTTCTTTGTACTGTGTTCACTGTGTAGAATAAATTGTTATAATTTAATAGATTGAACTTTGTACAGATGCAATGATACCAATTATGTTTAATCTATTATGTTTAGCCTATGCAAAATGCCAAAAGGGTGTTTTAAACATTTAAAAATATAAACAAAATTGAAACTTTCTTTTTTTACTTGTATTATTAGCCCCTTAGTACTTAATCACGAGGGGGCACAATTGGTTGTTTGCTATTGAAGATGGCAGGCCTGAAGGTCTTCACTAGGCCTCCAGCTGTGTGAAGGCCTTCATTAGGCTTTTAGGATTCTGACCAATTAGAAGGTATAAGAGGGAGCTGCCTCCCTCTCTCCCCCCTGCATACCTGCACAGGTAAGTGGCTGGGATCAGAGTTATCTACAGTCCCAGCTTATAAAGCTAGGTGCTAGCGGTAACTCACAGCCCACACCTGCAATTTATGGAGCAGGCTCACTAAGTAAGCCAGTTCCATGCTCCCTCACCAACATTATGACATATTGCTATGTCATATGTCACAGGTTTTAATATAAAATAAGCTCATAGACAGTAGTGCTGGGTTAGGAAAAAAAAAGATTTCTTTAATGTTTGTTCTCAGGTGCATAAATTAAAAATGACTAGCGGGCATGTATCCTAAGTGCTAGATTTCAGTCCTGTGGGAAACTCTGTCTTGGCTAGGGTCTTTAAATACAAAGATCTGTATTTTTGCGTGGAGTGAAGGAAAGCTTAAGAACACCTTTTGTCCCTTGTGTCAGAAAAGTATACGTGGACTAGGCATATATAGATAAAACTTTCAAGTGTTAGGTCAAATTGTGTGTATGTACAGTAAAACTCTTCAAAAGACCATCCATTATGCAGATCAGATTTTTACGTGACATATTTAAGATGCTTAAAGATCCTATGATTATTAGCCTTGTACTCTGATTTTTGGAGGTTGTCTTGGAGATGTTTCACTGTGTATATCACATTCCCAATGCTCTGCTTTAAAATAGTTGCTTTAGTTGTTATATTATGTATAAATGAGTTTTTCTGACCGATGTTTATGAATTTCTTGAGTCTTTCCTGGTTACTGCTGGGTGCAAGGGTGGCGGTATGATGCATAACCATTTTCAGCTGTAGAAAGAAATCAGAAATGTTAATCCTCAGTTACTCTGAAGAAATCCTTCATTTGAAAGCAATATCTTCCCCTGTACTGCACAGAAATGTATTTGTTGGGCAAAAATGTACGGGCCCTCCATGCGTTATCATGTGAAAAAGCTTTAAATCATAAAATTCTGCATTGTTGCAGCTTCCACTATGGGAAGCTTAAGAGCTAACTGTATACTTTTTAATTATTAATAAGTTCCACTTATAAACAGTTTGAATTAAACTTTAAGACTTATTCTAGTGGTGGCTGCAGGCAGAGGGAGTGTTATAATTTATGTCTTAAACCTGTCTATGATGGGCATTTAAAGCGAATATTGAAAATAAAATAAAAAAGCTCTCACTAATATAAATAATTTGATAAGTTCATCTCCAAGTTGGCTGCTCTGTACAGCATTAGTTTTGTTTTCTCCCTGTAGTGCACACAGAAGTTAAAAGATCTTTTATATTCTAAATAGCTTTCCTAAGACTCCACAGCAACTTAGGTTCATATGATAGTTATAATGAATTTACAGGTTACTGTGACTTTTGTGCAACATCATGAGGGTGTTGAAATTTGTGAAACTCTCACAAATCTGAGAGCGCGAGAAAGGGCAGGGGCGTAACTACCGGGGTAGCAGTTGCTACGGGGCCCCTGCGCTTAGGGGGGCCCCGGGGCAGCTGCTACTGCGTCCGCTACCCCGGTAATGCCGCTCCTGGGCCCGCCGGCAGTGAACTTAACAGTTCACTGCGGCGGGCGGGGAGCTGCGGGGCCCACCATACTCCCCTAACGCCCGGGGGCCCCCGGCCCCCCAGCGTTCAGAGGCGCGCTGCCTTTTAGAGAGGGCGGAGCGCCGATCCCCGCTCTTTACTTTCCCCCCGCCGGCCCCTGTGGTCACGTGGGCGTCGCGGGGACGTCCATCACCGGCCGCCCCCGGCTGAGCGCAAGCTGCAGGGAGACACAGAGCGGGGCGAGCGGCCCCCACGGGGACGGGCCGAGGTGAGAAGTTGTTTTTTATTTTTCTACCCCAAAATGGCCCGCCTGCCTAACAGCCCCCCAATCCTCCCGGGCCGCCTAAAACAACCCCCAAAATGCCTGCCTGCCTATACAGCCCCCTTATCCTGCCTGCCCCGCCTATACACCCCCTATATGCCTGCCTCCTCCCAAAAAGCCCCCTATATCCTGCCATACACCCCCTTATGCCGCCTTCCCATACCTCCCCCATATGCCCGCCTCCTATAAGCCCCCTATAGCCTATCGTAAAACCCCCACAACCTGCCTGTATACTCCCACAAGCCCCGCCGTCTACTTATTGGGGGCCCCTTTAGCACCTAAACCCTACCTATATGGGCCCCCATAGCCCACCTAACCCCTGTCTACCCCCATAAACCTATCTAAGGGCCCTGCCTCCCCAACTGGACCCCATTAAAACCAGGGGGGGAGGTGCGGGGAAAAGTCAATATTTGGTCTAAAACTGCAGGACAAGTGTTCGGGAGAACCCTCAAAGCGGGCGGACCGGATGCAAACAAAAGAGAAATTAACGACTGGGCAGAGAAACTCACCCTGATCCAAGATGTAACGCACTGTAAACACTTATATTTCTGCACAGGGGTACACTGCGTCTCCACTATAGGCACTTTAAAGGAGGGAATATACAGCGCAGGCCTGTGTACATTGGGGTACCTTAAAATGGGGCACTGTATGGGGCTAAAATACATTTTCAGGCCTGGGTACACGGGGGTTCACCACTATTGGTCACGATGGTGGTTAAATACAGTCTGCAGAGCCTGTGAACAAAAAACCACTTTAAAAAGGGCCTATATTATTTTATAAAAATTAACAGTATTGGTCTTTGTGTACTGATCAGTAATAGTGTAGGGTTATTTTTCCCGTCACTATTGGGGGTAATTTTGGTCCGTGTTCTGGTGGTATAATCAGGTCCTTAGTAAATAGCGTTATTGGTAAGTTGGGTTTTGGTATAGTGGATTTGATTGGTAGAAATATGATGTGAGTAGTAGGGTTTGAGTATTGCCCTTGTTATTATCTACATTTATCCAACAGCAGTCTGGAACATGGTTCGTGGTCAGGGAGGGGAGGGGGGGGGGCCCCATTCAAAAGTTTGCTATGGGGCCCTGGCTTCTCTAGTTATGCCCCTGAGAAAGGGGTATTCTGACAGTGGAAAATTCTTATTAGCCTATCAGGTATGATGGAAAATAGAAGAAAATAAGCAAACTTACCTACTGGATGCTGTTGTTCTGTTACCACGTCCATCCCAGTGATCCCGGAAGTATCTTTGAATGTTCATCATTCAGTTGACATTTGCAGTCAATCACAGGCTGCAACATTCACATGAAGGTGACCGCTGTGACCTATGATTGGCTGCACCCATCACGTGAACGATGAACGTTCACAACTATTGCTTAGATCACCAGGACAAAACAAGAGCATCCAGGAGGTAAGTATGCTTCTTCTCTTCTATTTTCCATGTATGCCCTGACTAACAAGCATTTCCCACTGTTGGAACACCCCTTTAAGGTAATTAATTAAAAGACCGTAATGATAGCTAATTATATATGAACTGAGCTGCACACCAATTTTTCATTAATTCACATGGGTTCCTGGTGAATCCCTATAATCCTGCTAGATCCTGTTGGTGCCAGAATGGGAGACATACTATGTACACCATACATCTACTGTGTAAGGAATCTTGAGAAAGCATAACTTTTCATGAAAGCCAAAGAACCTCAGATCACCATCTCTTTCTACAGATGTCAAGGTAGTATCTTTTTATCTACTTCTGTTGACATCTACATCCTAACAATTCTCTTATTACCTGTTTCATAATAGTCATACACATAGATGGAACCAGTCTTCACATTAAGTACCCTATTGCCCATCATAAAGGTGACCGAGAGGTAGGTTGTCTTTTGGGAAACCTAGAAGAGATACAAATTAATTAAAATACTTAACATATAACCATAAACACATAAAGATGTGGTTGAATTCTAGTAAACCAACTTTTCCACCTTTGCCTAAGTTTGTTCTGTCAAATTGGGTCCCTTCTATCAATTGTACACACATAAATTGAAGGTCCTCATACCTTGTAAGATTACAATGATAGCATGCTTGATGGTTAAGTGTTTAGCACTGTTGCGCTGTGGAATTGGTGTCTTGGTTTTAAACCTGTCATGAGACATCATCTAAATACATTTTGTATGTTGTCCCAATGTTTGAATAGGCCTACTAGGTTCTTTGGCTGTCTCCCACAATCCAAAAAACATAGTGCTATGTTATAAACCTTTCTGTTTTTATTGTTGCTTGTGTTTATATAGACACATATGGACTGAATTGCTAATATTTATTGGTAATGGCTTGTATAAACTGTTTGTTGTGTGACACTGTAGAAGTGTTCAGCTCTTTTGCAGGTTGGCTGGTGATGAATTGTGGTGTTTTGTGGCACTGATATAAATAAATTGCAGTGGCTGGGTAAAGGAATACTTGCCTGGGGAGGACTGTAGGTAAAGTTGACTCAAGGTGAGCGTGACCTGTATTAAGAGCCTGAAAGTGGTGATACGGATGTGCTGTGCAACCTCAATGAAAGGCGGGGATAGTAATTTTTCAGGTGAGTGCACTGAGTTGCAGGAGTTCTAGACCTGACTTCTGTGGATCTGCACAAACTGACACTGGAGGATGCAAGCTAGCTCCTATATGGGAAGGCAGGAGAGGACTGGCATGGCTCTACTCTACATGGTGGATAAGAGGTTGGGGATCATGACAGTGTGAATTGTGCAAACTGGAGAAGCAGATGAGAAAATTAGGGATTCCTTCAGTAGAGGACAGTAAGGTTGCTCTCCCCATATGTACCATTGTCACTTGAAATGAGTGGAAAGTGAGGTCACAAAATGACCGTTAGTAGTCTGGGGCTGATAGGGGGTAAGCTGTGGATGGGGTAATGTATGAATGTAAGCTGCTGCAAAATAAAAATAATGAAATACTATTTCTGTTAGAGATAATCTATTATAAAGTAAGGAAAAGGAAAATTGCAGTACTCTAAATATCTTAGGTGAACTTCCTTGGTTTATTATCTGTTGCACGAGTGTTCTGTTAATTGTGGATTTTTATGGATCACATTCAGAGGATGTCTACAGGCATTTTATTACATAAGGTGTTAGCTGCCATTACACATGTGTTTGATCAGGTCTCTGACCACTAAACCAAAGAGTTGCAATGTCAGTATAGTACACATTTACAAGTAGTGAGACCCATAGAGGACTCACTGCTTCTAACATATTGATACAACAAGACTAAATAAACCACTGAAATTGACCTAAGATTTCTGAAGCACTGCCAATTTCTTTTTAAACATATGATTGGAAATGCAGTCAAAGTCTACATTCGCTTGCACCCACATTTAACCACTTCTTTTAGAGTGCTGCTCTCATCTGGATTCTCTATTTTAAACTAAGAAGAGATGACAATGTGAGAAACACTTGTACAACGTGTCATTTCTGACAGATGTTGTGGTAGATGAGGATAAGTTAAATTAAAGGATATAGGATTGAAAAATCATGTGAGTGTATTCATAGTTTGTAAGGCCGAAAAAAGACAAGACGTTCAGCCTGTTGTACTAAGGTGTTGATCCAGAGGAAGGCAAGACCCCCAATGAGGTAGAAGCCAATTGTCCTCATTTAAGGGAAAAATTCCTTCCCGACTCCAATCTGGCAATCAGAAAAATCCCTGGATCAATGACCCCTCTCCTGAATCCTAGACACTATAACTTGTTATATTATTACGCTCCAGAAATGCATCTAAACCATTTTTGAACTCCATTATTGAATTCACTATGACAAGTTCCTCTGGCACAGAATTCCATAGTCTCACTGCTCTTACAGTAAAGAATCCCTTTCTATGTTTATGTAGAAACTTTCGTTCCTGAAGACTTAGAGGATGCCCCCTTGTTCTAGATACAGCCCTGGGTATAAATAAATCTTGGGAGAGATCTCTATATATATACCTTTGATGTATTAAAACATATTTATTATGTCCCCCCGAAGCCGTCTTTTCTCTAAACTAAATAACCCTAATCTTGCTAACCTTTCTGGGTACTGTAGTCCACCCAGTCCTTTTATTATTTTTGTTGCCCGCCTTTGTACCTGTTGAAGCTCTACAATGTCTTTCCTGTGCGCTGGTGCCCAAAACTGTACACAATATTCCATGTGTGGTCTAACCAGTGACTTGTATAATGGGAGAATAATGTTTTCATCATGTGCATCTATGCCCCTTTTAATGCACGTCCTTCTCCATGTCACTTTTACCCAGCCTTTTTCCATTTAACATGTAGTCATGTAATGGATTTCTCTTCCCCATGTGCATAACCTTTGCATTTATCTGTAAATTAAACCTCATCTGCCATTTCCCTGCCCAGGCCTCCAACTTATCCAGATCCCTTTGTGATAACACATTATCCTCTATTGTGTTGATTACTTTATAGAGCTTAGTATCGTCTGCAAAGATCGATATTCTACTGTGTAATCCCTGTGTAAGATCATTAATGAAAATGTTAAAGAGGATAGGACCCAATACTGACCCTTGTGGTACCCCACTAGTAACAGCGATCCAGTCTGAGTATGTACCGTTAATTACTACCCTTTGTTTTCTATCAGTGAGCCAGTTGCCTACCCATTTGCACACATTTCCCCCCCAGTCCAAGCATTCTCATTTTATTTACCAACCTTTTATGTGGCACCGTATCAAATGCTTTAGAAAAATCTAGGTATATGACATCCAGTGTCTCACCCCGATCCAGTCTAGCACTGACTTCCTCATAGAAGCTGATGAGATTAGTCTGACAGGACCGATCCTTCATAAACCCATGCTGGAACGGGGTTATACACTAAGTCTAGGGATATGAGACATGCAAAAATAGGGACCAGCTAAGAACTACAGAGGTCTGTCATCCAGGACCATATTTATATATGAGTCTTAAATTTGGTTTTCAGCGAATCCCTATAAGACATCAATACTCTAAAAGCAGCAGTCAATCTCTAGAGTCATTTTTCACTCTGTAAACTTTCTATGTATGTTGTCATGTTTCATATGCAAATCTTTTGTAACTTTCTTTTTTGGGTACAATCAACATTGTATGTTTTTTATTCTACATTAAAGACTTTGGTTATTTTTAACTAGTGTTCTCCCTTGTGCATTTTTTATATTGCAAAGCAAGAAGCGCCACAACTGCCACTGACACTTTGTGGTTGAAGTGTATAATCAACCTTTCTTGTTAGCTCCAGAAAACCTTAAAGGAAATGATGGGGATAGTTGGGTGTACTATTGGTGAGTGAATTCTACAATAATCAGACCCAGAGGCATGCTTGGTCAGGAATGTGATAAGTGCCAGACCTGGAGGGGACAAGGAAAGGGCTGTAATGGGAGACTTTTACCTCAGAAAACAAAAGAGCAATTTGGGAATAGAACTTTTGAAAGGGTCCTGGCAAACTTGAGTCCAGTGTGCAGCTTAAATGTTGAGGTTTGGAAGCTCTGAGTAGGTTGGACTTTGAATGTTAGACAGTGTTTAGATTGGTATGGCAGAATCCCAGGTTCTAGTTTGAAGCTAAAGTTTAGCTCACTGTCTTTAGAGGAGTGGTAAAGAAGTGAATTCAGTTAATGACCCTTGTGTCCTATTGTCAAGTTGGTAATTTAAGGGAAAAACATCAAAAGTCTGTTTCATCATTACATTCTTATTAAACTCATCAGATAGTTTGTTAAACTACTTTTACTGCTATACATCCTTATCGAACTATCTGATATCTCTCACACAGCTTTCCTTGAGACAGATGCAGTGTCTGCTAAAAGCAAGAGATTCAAGGCCTTCCTCCTCCCCCCAGATGATACAGAGGAGAGTTTGGGAATGTGTCATATCAGCTAATGCTTCATACGTACATGCAAATTATAACTGGTCTCTTAGCAACCGCCGATTAACCAATAATGTAGTGATAGAATAGTCATGTGATTAAAAAGTTCTATTGGAATGTAATTTACTGTGATTAAACTTCAGATTCATGTCCCAAACGGAAGGTGTGGGTCATATTTCTCGAGCTCCAGCTGTCGACAGCTGTAATAATAATATAATTTGGAGGAGGCATTTAATTGGATAAAGGAGTGGAACAAAGATCATTTCCACACCTGATTTAATCATCTTGACACTACCAGACGATGTTCTACAGCACTATGGGATATGTTGGCACTATTTGAGCAGTGGAAAAAAATAAGTGAATACTCACCGATTTCAGGTACAGGTATAAATGATTGTTTCTGGTTACACTGTTGGAAATCACATTTTTATCCCTCATCTGTGACAAAAATAAAAACAGCAAATATTTCCAATATTTAAAAAGAAAAAACAGCAAATTCGAGTTAACAGTTTACAGCAAAATATAATTTATTTTAGCAGTGTGACTTCACGAGTGCTCCAGGCATCCTCTAGGGTTTACCATTAGTATAAAAGATATATAATAATTGGTGGTTTATGGTTCCAATTTTTTCAAGCCCCAGGAGCTTCACATCATGCATTCTTTATCATATTATCAGAAATGAATGTACTATGGAGTCCCTATGACAACATCTGCTACTTCTATATGTTCAAATTCTCAGACACATCAATGTCTACACACTGCTCAGTTTGAGTAGGGCACCTATGCATGTCTATAGGTATACACACTGATCTGTATTCACATAATTTCAATATGAGAGGGCTAAACGAGGCCAGGTATAGTGATACAGACGATGAAGAAGAGAACCTGCAGTTTTCTGGTCTGTAATTTAAAGCATGACTACTACTCCAATGTAGTCTTTAAATATATATTCTTCAAAACTTAAGGTAGAAATATAACTGATGCAAAATCAACCTTAGCGCCAGATGTAACAGTAGGCAGTGACTAATGAAATACCTGTTGTAGAGACCAGTAATCTGCTTGGTATCCCGAAAGCATTGTAATATCAACAATCACCATGTTGGTTTGATTTCGTTTTCCTCTATAGCTGAAAGATAAAAGAAATACGAAAGGTGAAGATAAAATATCTAAATTCCAGAAATTCTGATGGGATTAGTAGTACCTGAGGCTCATGCCAATAGAAAAGGTGTACGCCACTCCATTCACACAGCTCTTAGAGTTGTTTACTGACAGGAGGAAAGCAGAGTTCTCCTGGGGCACAGGAACATTGTACTTAACAGTGGTCTGCAGAAAACAAATGGAAATATATGATTCAAGACATTTGTGTCCTATTTAAGAATATGTAGATAATAAAGGGGAATTTTCTAATAAGGACCAACCAATAAGAAACAGCAGAGAGCCATAGCAAACAGATGCATTCACCATAGATGTTCAAATACTGGAAAGAGAGGTGTATTGATTTCAATGGGTATCATATACCTGCACTTACTCCTCACTTTTCCCAGCCAAAACAGATGACTGCATGAGTTACCAGCAATGCAGCTCCTTTTTGTAGTGGTGTAGCTAGTTGCTGAAGGACAAACTTAATTAATAAAAAAAAGTTTGTCTAAGGCTATGTCTCCACTGCACACATTTTTCGCCGTTTTTTCAGCGTTTTTCGTTTTCTAAAACTGCTGAAAAGCATTGAAAACAGATCCCATAGGCTAGGTCTACACAGCACTGGACAAAAAGCTCACTGAAAACCGAATCCTAAAAACGTGTTTTGTCCACTGCCCATTAATAGCTGCTGAAAAAACTTCAATTTTTTTGGCGCATTTTGCATTTTTGGGCGTTTTTTTTTGCTTCTGCAAAGCATTATAATTGCTATTGATTTCTGCAAAAAAACGCACCAAGAAATGTCAGGCGCATTACATAGACTCCAATAGTAGATTTTCTGCCCTGCTCAGTCGTCTTTTGCAACATGTTTTAAAAAAGGACCAGCAGCAAAAACAAGCAGAAAAAAAAACGTTCTATGGAGCATTAAAATCTATGGGACCGCTTTCCAGTGTTTTTAGAAAATGAAAAATGCTGAAAAAATTGCTGTTTTTGTGTGCTGTGTAGACATAGCCATAGACTTAAATAGTAAAAACATTCTATAGTCTCTACAGTACGTCTTTTTTCTGCTCGTTTTTGCTGCTGGTCGTTTTTTGCAAAACATGTTGCAAAAAATGACAAAGCAGGGCAGAGAATTTACTATTGGCGTCTATGTAAAGAGCCTGACGTTTTTTGGTGCGTTTTTGGCACAATTATAATGCCGTTCATTTTTGCAAAAACAATGTGCCAAAACACACAAAAAGTGAGTCAAAAAATGCTGAACCCGCCAAAAAACAGTCAATTTTTTAGCTGTTTTTGATGCGCAATGGACAAAAACTCAGTTTTAAGAATGATTTTAGGATTTGGTTTTCAGTGAGTTTTTTGTCCAATGCCGTGTAGTCCTAGTCTAAAATAGACAAATCCCTAAATACGTTTAATTCTGCATTCACAATTCTGCAGGTTGCAATAGGAAATAGATAAAAACGTTGACAACTGACTCTTGAGGTGGGCTCTGCTAGTGCGGGGATAGTACATTTTTCCGCATCAGACTACTGCACAGTTCATAGTGTAAAAGATGACACTTCCGGAATTATTTAGTACAGTCTTAGGCAATTGTGTTCCAAGTCTGTTTCTAGTGTTTGGAATGAAATGAGAATAAACAAATTGAACCCATATAAAATTGGGGAGAAAATACTAGGTTAAATGATTATACAGATATTAACGCTAGCCAGATATGAACTCATGACCTCAGGGCTATAAGGCAAGCTAATGATTTTACCTGTATAAGACAACAGCCTATCCCACTGATGCCGACATTGTAATCACCAGGAACACTGAGCGATTGTCTCTGGACCAGAAGTCTGTTGTCTTTATTGCTTTTTATTTTTAAGGTTTCCATATTTGCTCCATTAACTTGTATACTGTGTTGAGTATTAGGATTAAAAATTAACTTGGCATAGACAGAAATAGCCTGAAGAGCAACAACGGTGTCCTAGAAGAGATGAAATATAACATGAATTTCTGTTTTTTTTTTTTATTAAAGATAATTTTTGCTAATCTTGGCACATATCCAGCTGCTATAAAGTTTTAAGATGTTTCTTAATTGGACATACCTTGGATTGGTGCTGCAGGAATCTGTCCTTGTTTGGATCAACACTGGTTTGATGTCCTAAACCCAGTTGCTAGCCCTATCCCAAAACATAACCCTAACTCTAAGTTAAGATTTTTAGGGTTTACTTACCTCTCTTTGACACTTACAGGTCCAGCGGCGCCATCACATCTGGAGTTAGAGGCAGTTCTACCAAGTTTGGTGGTAGGTTGCCATGGGATACCGCTGGGGAAGGTAGTCCAGTTGGGGACAGTTAGAAGTTAAAAGTTTAGTAGTAGATGAGAGAGCTGAGGCTGTTGGAGCCATAGTGAAAGCTGGTCAGCCAATCAGAGAGCTGGAGGAAGAGATTAGCCCATGGACAAGAGGGGCAGCCTGTCAGCTCAGGGGAGGGGGTAGCTGCAGAGAGCTGAGAGAGAAGCGAGTAAGCTGTGAGCAGAGGGAAGAGAATTGCTGTGGCTATTCTACCAGATGACCCATACTGCGTGGAACAAGCAAATAGTTCTAAGTTCAAGTTAAGCAGAAAACCGGGAGAGCCCAGAGAGACGTCTCCACTCTTAGGATATGTTCACACAGCGTAACAGTACAGTAACGTAAAGTACGCGCCGCAATACACCAGGTGATTTGGGAGTCGCGCTGATCACGCCAGCCCCATTGACATGCATTACTCACGGCGCGTAATCGCCGCGAGTAATTGACATGTCACTTATCTCCCTGCGCATACAATACGAGGCGTAATCCATAGTTCTCTTTGAGAACTATGGATTACCGTAATTGCGGCGCGCATCTCGCTCGTATTAGGCTATGTTCATATGGCGTAAATGCGGGGCGTAATTACGCCATGCGGACGGGGGTGGGAGCGGGGGGCCGGCGCCGCGCCGGCCCAAAGAATTTCATTACCAGCGGCCGCGTATACGCCGCTAGTAAATGACATGTCACTTATCGCCCCCTCCCTCCCCCCGCGGCGTATTCGCCGAGCGGGGAGAGGAGACGTAATCCATAGTTCTCTATGTGGGATAGTGGGCCAGCCTCACTGTGTTTTCCAAGTAAAATCCCATGCATGACAGTTGTGAAATGTTTCTTTGTATTTTACTGTTTGGCCACAAGATGCCGCTATGTCCAGTTTCCAGTATATGCAAATGAGGGACATGGTATAAGACTGGCACATGGCAGGAGCCATTTTAGAGAAGCTACTGAGACTCAGAGGAGAACAGACAGAGACAGAAACTAAGCTATAAAGAACACAGGATTCAGAGTTGTTCCAGAGACAGCGGAGAGCCTGACTGTCTATACAGACGCCATCACAGAGAGAGAGAGAGAACTCCTGGACAAGAAGGACAAGCTGCCAAGATAGAGAGGACTGTCTGCAGCCGGATCATCCACTTCATCCACAAGGATCTGCACCGGAGGACAGGAATTGCCGGCCATCTTTAAGGTACCTCAGTGGATGCGTGCACGCCAACGAGCTCAGGACTGTGAGAAGGCCTGATATTAGTTTAGATAGTTTAGGTTCAGTTACAGGCCAAAGGAGGGTTTCCCAAATACATCCTCCTGCTCAGGACTTGGAGAGTTTGATATCACACCATTAGTTACTTGAACCGGTTCATCTGTGAGGGAAAGTTTGTGCCACATGTGTATTTGGGAGGGAAGTGGGTAAATCCATTTAAGCTGTGTAAGCTGCTGTGCTGCACCACGAGCCCCTGCAACCGCCACCACACACAATTGTTCCCGTTGGTGCTTACGGTATTAAAAAGGTAAGGGGTTATCGGCCTTTCCGAACCCCACGGTTAGGTAAAGTCACCAGGCATCCAGAGAATACACTTTTGGCGGCACGCTGTGCAGCACAGGGGCCCAGGATACGTATTTGTAAATTTGTGTTTGGGGGATCTGTTCACCATCTTGTTTCAGAAAATTCAGTAAAACAAACCATTCTTGAGCTTGTGTTGGAGTCGTGTCCTTCGTCCGTGACTTCGCTGTATTCCGGTAAACCTGCCCTCGGTACTCGGCTTACAACTATGAGAACTGTGGATTTGTGGATTACCGTAATGACTGGGACGTATTCCAGCCCGTAATTCGCGCAACAGGAAAGCCCCTCATTAACTGTGTGGTTGCTGGAGCTGCTAGGTGACACAGGATAACTGTTTGGAGTGTGAACAGTTGTGAAAGCCAAGAGTAAAAGCCCATTAACCCCAGAAAGCTGTGTTGTGTATCGTTCTTCACCTCATTGCACCACAAGTCCCACACTTCTCCCCACAATACAACAAAGAACTTTAGAAGGTGGTTGCTAAAGGCAACATGTGTTGCTTAGACCCAACCATTACAAGTATATCCCCTGCAATAAGGCAATGTCTGTAATGTTTCAGAAAACTTTCATATTTTTCCTTTCTTAGTGGAATTTGTTATACCTTTTAAATGTTGTTAACTTTGTAGTATACAACTGAAAATACAAAAAATTGTCTCTCCATATGATCAGAAGTCCAGTCCCTTTTAGAACACAGATTTCTATTAATTAACTTTTTATTAACCAGCTAATCTTGCATGCCTAGTATTTTCAATTTTCAACCAAAAATACTAAAAAACACTATTAATCCAAAGCTTCTTATACAAGGTAATGGCAGTGAAGAAACAGAAACAAAAAAGTTGTTTAACCCTCATGCAACCAACATATTTACTATATTGTTTACCAGCGGCGGCCCAAAAGGACCCCATTTTCGATCTGTTTGTCTGGTCAATTTATTTGCATTCTGATATATAGAATGTCATCAATATCTGCTGAAATAGTCATAAAAACTAATTAAGCTACATTATAGACTTTTAATTAAGGCTCCCGAACAGTGCAGGCACTCGGACATTGTAAACTTAAAAACAAATTATTGCTTTAAGCTGCGGAAACCCAGAGAAGTTAGTTACAACGTGACATAGAATAGATTTCGTACCACAGTGAGCAATTAATTATAGAATAAAAAACTACTGCAAGACTTTTTTGGCCAAGAATCTCTAAAAATCATTTCAAACAATAAACTTTAATACTTACAGAGTGTGAACAGCAACAGTGCCAGTCCAATGCAGCTACAAAGGCACAGGCAAACAGTATTCAGCTTAGGTCTTTTTGGACCCCAGATAAAAAACTTTATTTAAAGGGGTTTTGCCACGATCTCATTTCATACCTCCTGTATCCAGCTCTTCAGCTCTGTTCGCTCATAAGGGGGCGTGTGTGATTTGTTTGAATTGCTTATTATTTGACCCATCAGGATGAAATCACCATACCTTCTCTCTCTCTAGTCAAAGAAAGGTCTGCTTATGTTTGAAGCAGTGAGTATCTCAGAGGTAAAGTTTTTACCTCACAGCACAAGGGTCCTATGGTCAAATCCCGCAGGAACCAAACCTGTTTTTTTTTTTCTCTTTATCAATGAACATACCTCATTGAGGTTTCTTTTTTTACTTATTTGCACTCTCTGACTAATTACTAAGGAGTACAGAGGACAGGAATAGAATGACAGCACCTGGGGTTTGAACACTCAGTAGCTGCCTGAGAGGAGAGGTGATGTCTGACCAGGAGTGAGGAGCTCCCAGCTCTGGTCATATCCCCTGGAGACGAGCTGTAAACAATGGACCACTAAAGGAGCAGCTAAAACAAAAACGGTCCAGAATTTTTAATAATGATGAATGGTGAAAATGTTTATTATTTAGTTTTCAAGTTTCCCACATCAATTTTACTTCGTGGCAAAACCCCTTTAAATTTCTATCTAAAGTCTGATTGGAAAAATAAACCACACGCATGATGTAAGAGAGTTTAACGAACAAACTCCTAAAATGCCAGAACATCAAACACAATAGCCCAAGAGTAGCCCAAGAGGTTATATGCGTGGCGTCCGAACCCCAGCTGGTAGGATGAAGGTTAAACAATATATGTATGAGTAGGTTTATGTGCTCAATTAAATATATAAATTTGTTAATTCACACTCTCTTGTGACTTCCCCTCCCAAAAACCTCATCACTCCTATATCAAACTATAGTTTGCATGTACCCTGACATATTCCGGATTGAGAAATGTCACTGTTTGACAATTGTGCCCTGTAGACCTCTGGACCCCAAAGAAAGAATTAATTATACCTGGGTGGACCGAAATCCTCCATATGAATTTTGTTGCCTGATCAGCCAGACTGCGATTTGTGCCATGAATGTCATTTCTTCTTGCGTAACATTGGGGCCCTTAGCAATACTCAGCAATATGTATGCAGTGATTTCCACTTCAGCTGGAGAATATGTAGGGAAGTAAAGGTCAAATGGTCGTGTTGTAGGTTTGTCTTCGCGTTCCCAATGGATCGTCCCTCCTAGAGATGAGAAGGTTATGTATTAATATTATGTATATATGATAAACAACTGATACAGTCTTCTTGATTTTCCACGTCAATAGAAGATACTTAAAAAACATTTTTACATAATATTCTTATTAGTCATTAACGGTTGATGTATATTATGTACATTTCCATCATTATAAACTTACCTTCTGAGATGGCTTTGGGTCTTAGTGAATTAAGGAGAGTACATCTACTGTCCCAATCCCGAGCCAGTGTAAAAGCATAGACCATGAGGGCCTGGGTGTAGACACTTTGGTTGGTGTTAAGAGCATTGCGCAGACAGGTCAACGTAGTGTCCAAAAAAGTAATCTAAAAAAAAATACAAGATGATGTTCTAAGGCTGTTCTTATCCAGCAAATTAAGAAGCACTAGATTATCTCTACCATGGTGAATCCTCTCTTTAACTCCTTAACGACCGCCCACCGACTATAAACGGTGGGCGGTGCATGAGACATTGCTGCAGAAATAGGAGTTTGTATATACAAGGTACCAAAGCACCATCTCTTGTAAGGCAGAGAAACTCCCATAATACACTTGATACACAGAAAAATGGAGCCATATCTCTAAAAAAGTACAACATTTTATTTAGTTTAAACAACACTTAAACACAAATGACAAACATACATAGGAGGATATCTACAAAAAAGAAGGGACAAGACGGCAAAGATTGCCTGCTCAAAAATTGGAGTATATTATTGATGAATAGTGGATATAGGAATATAGATATGATATGGCTTAGAAGATTGTTTTACTCCTAATTACAATACTATGACGGACCCGTGTCCATTCCCACATCAATCCATAAATACTATCCTTATCCAATTCTATCCTCCTCAAAGGAAGCCTATTGGCGAAACGCGTTAGGACGTGGACACGAGTGGCATTGATACCCCTGTACCCTCCTTACCAGATGGGTAAATACTCTTTGGTCTTTGAGTTGCAAAGTGTCTTTGTCTACCTTGCATTGTCTGTTGCCTAGACTCATTTTTTGTGGGGTAGTTTTGTACATATTGCCTGCTGCAAATGCTTTGGGAGGATAGAATTGGATAAGGATAGTAATTATGGATTGATGTGGGAATGGACACGGGTCCGTCATAGTATTGTAATTATGAGTAAAACAATTTTCTAAGCCATATCATATCTATATTCCTATATCCACTATTCATTAATAATATACTCCAATTTTTGAGCAGGCAATCTTTGCCGTCTTGTCCCTTCTTTTTTGTAGATATCCTCCTATGTATGTTTGTCATTTGTGTTTAAGTGTTGTTTAAACTAAATAAAATTTTGTACTTTTTTAGAGATATGGCTCCATTTTTCTGTGTATAAAGAAATAGGAGTTTTGCGGCTTCCAGCGCCGCAACTGCAATAGAAACGGAGCTGTACTAATGTATTAGTATATTCATGTATGCTAATACATTACCAAGTGTAAAAAAAAGTACAATAGTTATCCCTTAAAGGGATTAAAAAAAAGTAAAAAACATAAAAAGTGTGGAAACAAATAAATAAAATAAATTATAAAATAAAAATCAATATTTAATAAATAAATATTTTGCATACATTACATAAAAAAGACAATTGTTAGGTATCAACACAACCGTAATAACCTGTAGAATTAATCTAACAGGTTATTTAGTGTGAAGTATGAATGGTGAAAAAAAATTTTTTTTTTAAATAATTGAAAACAAATTTTGCAGTAATTTATATGTAAACCTGGGGCGGAACTACCAGGGTAGCAGATGAAGCAGCTACTACATGGCCCACGTAGGACAGTAACATGATAGTCGTGATCATCTGGCGGTATTTGCTGGCCCTTGTATATGTACTGACCTGCACAATATAGATAAACTGTACATTGTAAAATTCAACAAGAACTAAATTCAAAAACAATGGCGCAATTGCATTTTTTTTCTGTGCTTGGATAGTGGAGGTTGCTGGGTGAGGTTGGTGGTGGTGAGAGGGTGAAGTTGATGGTGATGAAGAGGTTGGGTTGGTGGGGGTGGGAGGATTGGGTTGGTGGGGGTGGGAGGATTGGGTTGGTGGGGGTGGTGCGATGGGGTTTGTCAGGGCGGGATTTGCGGGGGGGGAGGGCCCAGACGCTTCAGTTGTTTGGGGCCCTGAAATTTCTGTTGGTGGCCCTGGTGCAGGTGCCTGCACTCACTTCTTCACCCTTGAGACTCTGGTAGCAATACCATGGGGATAAGAGGGAGCAGAGACAAGAGACAGAGACAAGCTGCTAGTGCAGGATTTATATGAACAAAGTACCTATTTCTGTAACATTTAGGCTTGGTTCACATCTACATCTGAGGCTCCGTTCAGAACCTCGAATGCAGAGGTGAAAATGGGAACCAGAGCATCTGTTCACAATGGCGTACCATAGCAGCCAACTGACCCTATTGATTACAATAGGTTTGATGGGTTTCCACTGTGGTGTCCTTCGTGTAGACTGAAAAAATAGCAAGCTTGCTGCACTATTTTTTACGTTATTCTGAATGGAACATGTGACAGAGATTCCTAACAGAACCTCCAATACATATGTGAACCCAGCCTTAGTTCTGGGGTGAGGGACATTGGGGGCATCAATATAATGTCACTTCTTCCCCATTCTGTATATAGAAGTAGTTCCCATAGCCCATAGAGTATAGAGTAATCCCTGGGGAAAAGTTAAATGTCAGCACCTATTAATGCCCCGAGAGATTATTCTATAGCCCATATGGGCTATACGAGCTATTTGTGCAAAAAAGTATGGAAATTGAGGTTTAGGGGCCCATAGGAATTCATCACCACACAACAGTAGTTGCCTTTCCAGGTCACATAGACCCAGCAATGTAGCGATCAGAGCACAGGCTTGGTATCTGGGATTTGAATTGGCTCAAGTGATGAAGTGATAAAGCGACTGCACAGTTTGGTCCTATAGTGGGCCACAAAAAAGTCTGTTCTTCTAACAAAAATAATAATACTAAAAAGCAAATACAAAATCCCTGTTTGCCAAATAAAAAACACTTTTGGCCTCATTTCTGAAAACTGTTCAAGCGTAAATTGTTCTTGTTGTCCACAGCAACCAATAAGAGCTCATAGAAACCAATCAGAGCCCAAAGCAGCCAATCAGAGCTCAGCTTTCATCTCCTCAGTGCAGTATAAAAAAAGAAAGTGAGCTCTGATTGGTTGCTATCGGCTATGATTGGTTGCTATGGTCAACAAAGACAATTTACTTTTTTTTATTTACCTACATATGTGGGCCTCACCTATAGCCTATCTATCTACCTACCTATGTAGGGCCCACCTATAGCCTAACTATAGCTTACCTATGTGTGTGGGGCCCACTTATAGCCTTCCTACCTATGTGGGGCCCATCTATAACCTACCTTCCTGTGGCCCACCTATTGCCTTCCTAGCTACCTGGGGCCTAACAACAGCCTAATTAGCTACCTGGGGCCTACCTACCTACCTGAGGGGTGCATACCTAACTGGGGACTAAATAATGCCTACCTCAGGCCAACCTACCTAGCTATCTGTAGCCTACCTAACTGGGACCTATCTATCTACATTGGTCCTACTGCCTACCTACCTGGAGACTACCAACCTACTTACCTAGAGCCTACCAACCTATCTAATGTGGGTCTGACTACCTGGTATCAAGAATCTAAGGGGCACAGGCCATAGCTGCAACACAATCTCCAGGGGGTGAATCCTCTGTTCCTCCCCTCTAGGACACTGGGCTTCTAAACTATGGCTTGTACCCCCTCTACCACCACTGGGAAGTTTGTACAGAGGTGCGGGACAGTGAGGGAGATTCTGGAATAGTGAAGATTCTACAATATTTGTGTCCAAATCTGCAGGGAAAAATGACCAGGAGAAGCCATCATGAAGGTCTGGACCAGATGGAGAAGAAAAGTCAAAGTGAATGATTCGTCAGAGAAACGTCACCTGTGAGTCACATGATGTAACTGCAATGTAATCGCTCATATGTCAACAGAGGCTGTGTATACTGGTATTACCACTATATGGTCACAGTATGGTGTTAATATACAGTCTGCAGAGCCTGTGTACACTGACATCTACCACTATATGGGCACTGCATGGAGGTAATATACAGCCTGTAGAGCCTGTGTACAACTGGTAACTACCACTATATGGAGACTGTATGGCGGAAATATTGGTCTTTTTATACAGATCTTTATTCAGTAATAATATAGGGGTATTAATTAGCCACTATCTGGTGGTAATTTGTGGTTGTGTTCTGGCAGTATATTCAGGACGTTATGTAGTAGTTTAGGTAGAGTATAGGGCCACATATAGGCAAGCAGGGTTTAGGTAGCTATAGGGGCCCATAAAGGTAGGAAGGCAGGGTTTAGGTTGCTATAGGGGCCATATACAGTCAGGCAGGGAGGGTCTAGGTAGCTGTAGAGGCCATATATAGTCAGGCAGGCAAGGTCTAGGTAGCTATAGGGGCCATATACAGTCAGGCAGGCAGGGCCTAGGTAACTATAGAGGCCATATATAATCAGGCAGGGTCTAGGTAGCTATAGGGGCCATATACAGTCAGGCAGGCAGGGCCTAGGTAACTATAGAGGCCATATATAATCAGGCAGGCAGGGTCTAGATAGCTATACGGGCCATATATAGTCAAGCAGGGCTTAGACAGGCTATATTATTTTTAAAAGGATAAGAAGTCACTTACTCACCTGCCCCATGGTCCTTCGTTGTGACCAGCTCAGTTCCCGGCCAGTCTGTGCTCGGCATGGGTGGCGCGATGATATAACGTCATCGTGCCGCCCACGTCAGCACTCTGGGCCGGCACCTGCTAGGCTTAAGGCCTAGCAGGCAGATTAGCAGAGCAGCTGACTCCGGGCAGTCCTTCCCTTGAACGCTCAGGCCGGAGGGCCCGGACATTCAGCGACAGCATGTGCCGGGCCCCATAGCTCCGTCCCGCCAGCAGTGAACTGTTCTGGGGGAGCAATAGAACTAGCATCTGCCTCGGGGCCCAGGCCCCCTAAGGATTAGGGCCCCGAGGCAACTGCTACATCCGCTACCCCAGTAGTTACGCCCCTGAGCATGACTATTATTAAGAGGTACTGGTAAATGTTCACGGTCAGGGAAAGCCCCATCCAAAAGTCTGCTATGGGGCCCAGCAGGGCCGCCGATACGGGGGTACAACCAGTACTCCCGTACCGGGCCCGGCCAGACTGTGAGGCAAGGGGGGGCCTGCCGCCGGCGCCAGGCTCCGCCCCCTTGCTCCACACTAATGGAAGGGAGAGCAGACCACAGGCCTGCTCTCCCTACCATCACAATCACCTAGAGTGTCAGAGCCCGGGGAGGAGGGGAGGCCGCGCTACTGTGCACTTACAGTGTCACTTACTTCAGCCTGCAGGCAGCCTCCTGTGCACGGAGCAGTCGGCCCCTCCCCCACTGGCTGCCGGCAGAGCAGTGACGTCACGCCCCCCCCCCCACCCCCGGCCAGGGGGGGCAGGGGGAAGGGACGGACTGCTCATGCACGGGGCTGCCTGAAGCTGAAGTAAGTTACACTCAACAGATGTAAAGTTATTGTGCATCTCAACCTGCAGCACAGCCCCCTATTTCCACCACAGGGATGCAAGGCCACTTCCCAGTCCTGTGGGGCCCCACTCGGGCCCCTGGCATTCGTGGGGCCCCACTCGGGACCCGGGCATTTGTGGGGCCGCTCTCGGGGCCCCTGGCAATCGTGGGGCCGCACTCGGGGCCCCTGGCAATCGTGGGGCCGCACTCGGGGCCCCGTGCGTTTGCGGGGCCGCACTCGGGGCCCCTGGCGATTGTGGGGCCGCACTCGGGGCCCCTGGGCTATGTGGGGCCGCACTCGGGACCCATGGCATTCGTGGGGCCGCTCTCGGGGCCCCTGGCATTCGTGGGGCCGCTCTCAGGGCCCCTGGCATTCGTGGGGCCGCCCTCGGGGCCCCTTGCATTCGTGGGGTCGCACTCGGGGCCCCTGGCATTTGTGGGGCTGCACTCGGGGCCCCTGGCATTCGTGGTCCCCACTTGGGACCCTAAGATTTGTGGGGTGTTGAGCAGGGCCCCACAAATCTTAGGAGCCTTGATTGGAGCCCCACACATCCCAAGGGCCTTGAGCGGGGCCCCCTAATCTTAGGGGTCTTGATCCGGGCCCTGCGTGGGCCGCTCATGCCCCCTGGGATTTGTGGGGCCCCTCACCAGACCTGTGGGGAGAGAAGGCCCTTGAATGGGCCCCACACAGCGTGGGGAGGTAGGGAAACTTGAGTGGGGCCCTACTCAATTTTCTTCCATGTGGGGCCCCACTCAAGTTCTCCCTCTTCCAACAGGTGGGCCTAATACCTGGCTTCCTACCTACGCGGGCCCACTATCTACCTACCTACAGGGGACCCTATAAAATTAACGACCAGCGCACTAAAGGGGTAATTATTACAATTTGGGGCACTATGGATGGGGAGTTTGTACATGGTGGGGCACCGGTGGGATTATTATAAAGTGACGAGTGTCAGGTGTTTTTGTTTTTAGTACTCAAGGTGGCCGGGCCCGGATGGAGAAGGAGAGGGAAAGAAAGAGACGTATAAGATGTCACCAGTGAGTCACTAAATGTAACTGCACTGTATTAACTTATATCTGCCACATGTATGAAAACTGTCTAGATGTAGGACTTTCTTTGTTGCCCACAGCAACCAATCAGGGCTCATAACAACCAATCAGCGCTCATAACAACCAATCAGGGCTCATAACAACCAATCAGGGCTCATAACAACCAATCAGAGCTCATAACAACCAATCAGAGCTCATAGCAACCAATCACAGCTCATAGCAACCAATCACAGCTCATAGCAACCAATCAGAGCCCATAACAACCAATCAGAGCGCCCCTTTCATTTCATATGGTGCTCTGAAAAAATGAAAGAGGCATTGGTTGCTATGAGCTCTGATTGGTTGCTATGGGCTCTGATTGGTTGCTATGGGCTCTGATTGGTGGCTATGGGCAACAAAGTGAGATTTAGACCTTTGACTGTTTTCATGCATTTCCCCCTATATGGTACAGTATGGTGGTAATATTTGGGGTTATTTTATTTGGGTTATATTCAGTAACAGTATTGTGGGCATTTTTCTGCAAACTTTATGGTGGAGTTATGTGGTTAAGTTGCGGGATTACTTCATCTTGGTCGATAGGTGTGATTGGTAATATCGGCCTTAGTATACTGGTTTAGTCAGTAACATTATAGTGGTATTAGTCACCATATGTAGTGATATTATGGCGGTATTATTTGGTCTTTTGTTTGGTTTTATTGGTCTTGGTATGCTGGTTTGGTCAGTAACATTGTAGTGGTGATGTGGTGATCATGCAGTGGTATTTTTCGGCCTTGTATACATATTGATCCCAAAATTTTAAACTGTATGTTGTATAATTCAACAAGAACTAAATCCCAAAACATTGGCGCAATTGCATTTTTTTTTTTGTGGGGTTGAGTAACAGGGGTTGCTGGGTGGGGTTGGCTGGGGGCGGGAATTATAGGGGCGGGGTTGACAGGGGGCCCAGGCGCTTTAGCTGTAGGGGGCCCTGAAATTTCTGATGGCGGCCCTGGGGCCCAGGCTTCTCTAGTTACACCCCTGATGCAACTATTACATATTATGCCCCCAAAAAGTACAACTTCTGCCACATAAAACAAGTCCTCAAACATCTGCGTCAGCAAAAAAATTAAAAAGTCACAACTGTTGAAACGCAGGAAGGCAAAAACGAAAAAAAATTGCTGGTCATTAAGGCTTTTTCAGGCCTGGGGCTTAAGGGGTTAAAGAGTGGCATTGTTTTTGTCCCCAGCAAATGAAAAAGCACTGTTTCATGCCCAGTGGCTGACTGGGTGGAGCATAAAACAGATATTTTGTTGAGTATCTTTCTGTATTGTGCTCTACCACCATAGACGTGGCACTAGTCATAGAACAGTGTATCACCTATATGCCGTAACATGAACACAAGTTTAGTGTATGAATAAATAAAAGGTAAAAATTAGAAGCAGAATAGTTTGAATTACCCCAAGACTGTAGTCAGACTCCAGGAGTGAGATGGCAAGGTAGGCCGTGTAGCTGATATCATCATTTGCAGCTCCTCTCTGTATAATATTAACACAAATTGAGAATTTCATTAGATAAATGATGATGCACATAATGTTTAATAACACAATGTATTTTTACTATGGACTCATTCATTAATGTCTAACTGGGTCTCCTCATCATGGTGCTGGGTTTTGTCACCAAGGACAGGGCATCTCTTATTAGTACAGTTCCTCTTTAGAAAATAGTCCTTCCTAGGTAATGAGCCACCTTTAAAAGGGGTTGTCTTGCTACAAGGATTGCTTTTTATGTTAAAGATCTTGCAAAAACAAGTCACTTTGCAATATATGTCCATTAACAGTGTCCTACCTGTTCTGAGATTTCCCCTCTTGTATGGGCTGCATCAGCTCCTCATGTCACTATAGCTACAGACCTGTTTGATCTCTCCTGATAGGCTCCCAGTGCTGGTTGCTATAGCTACAGACCTGCCTTCTACTGCAGCCTAGTAGAAGCCAGTAAACACGCCCCTGGATTGAAAATGAAACCAAGAAAACAGGACTGAGGTGAGATGAATCAATGCAGTGAGACAACCCCTTTAAGCAAAGTGAGTGGGACCAGCCACAATTTGACCTACTCTCTCCAGGGGCCCCATAGCACCCAGATGGGCCGTCTCTATTAAACAACAAACCGTGCCTAGGCAACACATTAGACCAGTCAATATATTATATAGGCTGGAAGGGGATATATCACTTTATATAGCGGTAAAGTTGCGATTCGGAACCTATTATACCTCGATGATGTGTCTTAAACACTACACTCTATATGGTACCTGGCTGAATAAATATGGCAGATAGTATTGACTCTCACCTGTGTTGTAAAGGGTTTACCAATGGATCTGAAGCAGCCGGAGTTCAGATTCTGGGAATTTCCCAGTGAAATCAGTGCTTGCTCTTGAATGTGGTCATCAATGTAAATGTATTTCTTGCATTTTTGAAAAGTCCTGAAGACATAAGCAGTCAACCTGGAATGAAGAAACAAAAAGTGATCACTTTACTTGTTCTTACCTATTCTAAAGATGATCAGGATAATCACTGTCCAGTTAAATTAAGCAGCATTAGTGCTTGTTGCAGTACTGTAGCCTCTAAACTTCAGTAACTGGCATGTGGGGCTGTGGTTAGTACAGCAGCTCAGTCCATAGACATAAAGGGGATGAGAATGGACCACACCAATTATACACAGGTAATCTTTATCAACCATGTCTCTAAACTGAGATAAAAGACAGAGCACAGTGATAGAAATATATTGGTTTGAAAACTTCTTCATTGTTAATATTAAGGTAGGATTTAATTTAAATGACTCCCATCAATGTGGTTAAAATTCCCTTAAATGGGCTGCCCGCCGTAAAAAAAAAATGACATACCTTAGAAATTAGAAATTTCTAGAATTATAAATTATAGAAGGATCCTCATTCCTAAACCAGAGTAGAAAGTGGATATAAAGTGCTTCTCTCTCTTACTAGCAACATCCACGCAGTAGTGTGTAATTTATTGTCCTAGGGTAGCACTGCAGGGGTAATTGCTGCAAGGTTCTTCCAAAGATCACAGCTGACCACTGGAGGTCACACCAATGATATACCCTGTAATCCGCTAATTGTTAGGGGACCCTTCTGATTTCAGATTTAGCAGTCACCATGCTTTCACTAACAAGAACACTAGGTCCTACATTAAAGTGGTTGTTCAGCAACATTAACTATTAAGAAGGTGTTTCTCTACTGGTGTATATGTATATGTTCTCAGTATGAGAAATCAATAGTAAGTGTTCAATTCTTCTACAGTGCCACCAAAGCGGAAATTAGGCAAATTCTGCCTAAATTAATTTGCGGTCCAAATCATTTATGGATCTAGAGTCACAGACGTACTTTGTAGATATTTTCAACTTTGACTAATAAACACAGGACTAGATGGATAACCAAAATTTCTTAATAGGGTATTGGGAAATAGGTTTTATAAACTAGACAAGCCCTCTAGGCTCTGCTCACACAGCTATTATTGATTTACTTTATAAAAATAACCATTATAGTAGTGCCAGATCTGTCAAACATTAGACACCAATAACCTTATTGACTTATACTGGGTGCACTTTCACCGCATATAATATGAAGAATCTACTGAAAGAGATTCCAAATGGAGCCTCAAACAGTAGTGTAACCACAGCCTTAAAGGGGTTTTACCACAAAGGCATGTTGGTTTGTCTCGCTTCAGCTCTCAGTGTATTCAAAATTGGACTTGTATGATTTGTTTGAACTGCATATCATGTGACATCACCATGCCTTTCCCCACAATGTGCTCACTCTTGTCAAATAAAGGTCTGTTTAATGTAAAGAGTGATGAGTAGCTAAAATGTATCTGAGTGGTTAGCACTTCTGCCTTTGAGCATAGTGGTCCTAGCTTCAAATTTCTGCAGGAACCAAACAGGTGGATTTTGTTTTACTTAAAGCACATACCTGATTGAGGTGTGTTTTTTTTCCATTTTTTATTTATTCTGTTTTACTAATTACTAAGGAGAACAGAGGATGGGAGTATAATGACAACTCCTGGGGTTGAACAATTGCTCAGCCGTGAGTTTGTGTGATTACCAAGCAGAGAAGAGATTGACAGTAGCTACATGAAAGGAGAGGTGATGCCTGAGCATGTGCGGCCAGGACTGAGGAGCTCTCACCACTGGTCGTATCCCCCGGACATGAGCTGTACACTAAGGATTGTAACGAACCAGGGTAGTGGATCCGCTGGGCCACCGCAAGTGATGGTACAGGCCGCACCAGGGAGCGGGGTCTAAGTGGGTCCCGGTATTCACCAGAGCCCGCTGTAAAGCGGGATGGACTTGCCGGGGGGGATTCCCCCCACAATACCCCGATGCGACTTGTTTAGGGGTACCCAATGCAACGCGTACAAACTAGAAAACTCTAGTGGGGACGGCCAAGGTCAGAGCACGGCAAAGAATCGGGTCGAAGAAAAGCAGGGGGGGACGGGTACACAGAAAGGCCCCCGGGAGAGGGCAGGGGCACTAGGGATTGGGCAAGAGCTCCATTAGGAGGGAGCCTTATAGAGGTCAGGGGCCCAAAAACCCAAATTTCCCGGCCGGGCCCCTTTTAAAAATGGAGACCCGGCGCGCGCCCTGGGAGGGGGGCCGGTGCAGGGCGTCCAGACAGATCAGGAAGCGGGAACCGCGGTAAGTGACTGCCTGAGGGAACGGGGGCCTGCCCCCAATGAGGAACCGCGGCGCAGCTCACTCTGGGCGCAAGGAGGGACCCAGGGGAACGAGTGCGTCCGCATTCCGAACTGCGGGCTGTGGCACTACTCATGACAGTCCCCCCCCCCCTCCCCCCTTTGGCCTCCATCTTTTTCTGGCCTGGAGAAATCTCTGCAGTAATCCCCGGTACATAATGTTATCTTCTGGCTCCCACAATCTTTCCTCCGGCCCGTACCCCTTGCAGTCAATAAGAAAGTGACGCTTCCCCTTGATCGTCTTCATGGCCAAAACTTCTTTCACGGTGAAGACATCAGAAGTATCGGCCTCAGGAGAAGGGGGCGCCACTTTCCGGGAAAACCTATTGATGATGAAAGGCTTTAGCAGAGAGACGTGGAAGGAGTTCGGGATGCGCATCGTGGGAGGTAGTTGGAGCCTGTAGGCCACCGAGATAACGGGAGCCTAGCTTGTAGCTGGGGATCTTGAGCCGGAAGGGGGTTCTTTGGCCGCCGTGCCACGCTTTGGATTTGTTTTTTGGTAATGGGCAAATGGGGGCCACCACCAGGGGAATGGGGGGATGAACTGGCGGATAATTGGCGAACCCACAAAGCGTTTTTATGGGGCCCCCAGGCCAAAGGGCGGGGCCACTGCAGGGCGGCGGGCAGCTTGGGGGTCCATTTGAAGTTTTCAGAAAATTATTTCCCGGAAATGGCATCAAAGGGGCTCCCCCAGATGTCTAAGGGCCTGGGGCACATGGAGTTTGGTGGGTCTTTAAATCAGGCGAGAAAACCAAAATATCGTCCAGGTATACAATAACGCAGGAATATAGAAGATCCCGAAAGATCTCATTTACGAATTCCTGAAAAACTTCCGCGGCATTGCAGAAACCAAAGGGCATAACCAAGTACTCGAAATGGCCATCACGGTGTTAAACGCCGTCTTCCACTCATCGCCCTCCCGGATGCGGAAGAGGTTGTAGGCCCAACGTAAATCCAACTTGGAGAAAATCCTGGCCCCGCGAAGCCAATCGAAGAGCTCCGTGATTAGTGGTTGCGGGTAATGGTTTTTTACGGTTATTTTATTGAGTCCGCGGTAGTCAATGCAGGGACGAAGAGAGACGTCTTTTTTCTCCACGAAGAAGAATCTGGCACCTGCTGGGGAAGTGGACTTGCGAATGAAGCCCTTCTTGAAGTTCTCCTGTATTTAGGCTGACATGGCTTCAGTCTCGGGGACTGACAGCGGATAGACTCTGCCTCAAGGAGGACTCGTGCCAGGCAACAGGTCAATAGGGCAGTCGTAGGAACGGTGATAAGGCAAAGTCTCTGCCTGCTTTTCGAAAAACACGTCCGCAAAGTCCTGGTATTCCACGGACTGACCCGGGGAGCACCAGGTGAGGTGCCACAAGACAACAGTTCTGGCAGTCTTGTCCCCAACGCGTTAAATCGCCCGTTTTCCAGTCCAGCATAGGGGCATGGCGCTGCAGCCACGGTAACCCCAACAGGATTGCTGAAGAGGAGCGGGGCAGAACATAGAATGTGATCTTCTCTCCATTGAGTGCCCCAACATGCATAGAGACCGGCTCCGTGCGGAATTGGATGAAGTCACGCAGGATCTCTCCACTCACAGAGGAAATGGCTAAGGGCTTCTCAAAGCGGGTCATGGGGAGACGAAGCTTCAACACCAGAACAGCGTCCATGAAGTTCCCGGCCGACCCGGAATCCAGAAAAGCAGGGACTTGAACTTTCACTCTGGAACGTGACACGGCACGCACCGGCATGGTCAGATGAGGAGAGGGACTATCCACACCTAGGGACGCCTCTCCCACGTGACCATGGTGTGTGCGTTTCCTGGACGAGGACGTTGTGGACAGTCCTTAACGAAATGCTCCGGACTGCCGCAATACAAGCACAAATTCTCCGCGCGACGTCGGGACCACTCTTGTTTCATAAGCTGGACACGGTCAACTTGCTTAGGCTCTTCGCCGGAGTGCTGCGGAAAGTGCAGAGAGCTTCTGGAACTATCCAGGACAGGCGAGAGACCCGAATTAGTCCGAACTGAGTCGCGTTCATGACAGCTCCTCTTGTCTCTCGGCATAGCGCACGTCAATGCAGATGGCCAAATGGATCAGCTCACTTAAGGACATCGGGAGAACTCTTGCAGCCAGTGCATCCTTGACCCTACCGGAGAGGCCCTTCTTGAAGGTAGTGCACAGGGCCGCCTCATTCCAGGTCAACTCCGAGACCAGCGTGCGGAACTGGATGGCATAGTCCCCTACCGAGAAATCCCCCTGGCGCAAGTTCAGAAGTGCGGTTTCGGCAGAAGATGCGCATGCTGGTTCCTCAAAGACACAATGGAACTCCTTGAAGAAGGACTGAAGATCCACTATCACAGGGTCGCCCCGGTCCCAGAGGGGTGTGGCCCACGCCAGGGCCTTTCCAGAAAGAAAACTGACCATGAACGCCACCTTTGACCGTACGGCACGGAACGTGGTCGGCCCATCAGTTTCCACGTCATGGAGCACTGAGTATAAATCTCCTGCAGAGTTTCGGGTCTCCTTCAAACTTCGTAGGTAGCGACAGGCGGAGCTTGGGTCCCACTGAGGCCGATGGAGCAGCTGGCGTAGGAGGAACCACGAGAGGTTACTTTTGTTGCTTTTGAGAAATATTTCATAAAATCTATTACTTTTGCAATAGTACAACAAATAAATACATAACGCCTAAATGCTTAGCATTCCCCAATGAAAGAGCCAAGCAGTACTTACCATGAATTTTCTTCCATATATAAACCTCCAAATAAGCTGTAGGCTCCTGACCACATTCTATATCCAAGCTCTCGGTAATAACCTTAAAGAAGACAAAAGTTACTAGTTTGTTTAAACCAGTGAAGATGACTACAATCTAGATCAGTCATCTCCAACCTACAGCCCTCTGGCTGTAATAAACCTACAACACCCAGCAGGCTTGGACAGCCTGTAGTCTAACACCACTGATCTACATAAAAAACAGTGGAGTTGTAATTTGGAGAAATAAGTTTTATTGCAATGCATAAACATATAATGAATAGTTATACCAGGTAGGAGTGGCAGGAACCCATTAGACTTACAGTAGGTTGATGGGTGATGCAGGCAAGTAAAAAATATCATGACATGTATTACTGCACAAAAAAGTATAAATAAAAAAGTATAGCAGATGGATGTGTTGTCTATGTTGTTATGATTTATATAGGAATGTAGGAAAACAGATAAATAACAAATTCAGCTTTGCTATATTTATACCGGAATCATAACTTGGAGGATTCGGCAGATTGGTAACAGAAGAGGATGAGTTGTTAAGACATTGCTTAAAATGACCTGAGAACTATGATTCAGACATTATACGTCCTTACCAATGTTCATCAAATTAATCGCTTGCTGGAGAATCTCGTCTGTGAGTTGCCCTGTGCTATTGAGATAGTCCAGAAGATAAGGAATGGGAGCCATTCGCGCCAGGTTCTGTTCTCCACAACCATATGGCATCTGAAGCAGATTCTGAAGGTTTTGCAGGGGAAGTCCTACAATATCTCCTGATTGAAGGGAATAAAAAGGTGACAAGAAACCTTTCAAATCACAGTGTGCAGCAAATGTGTAATATTCATTAAGTAAACTATGGGCAAAAAAGTGAGTTTTAGACCTACAGGTTCATACATTTGGCCCTAAGTATTAGAGACATAACTTGAAGCTCCTGAGCTGTAATGCAAAATTTGTATCGGGGCCCCCATTACCACATGCTATATGTAATACTGCTGTACTGTAATCTGTCAGAGGAGCATATGGTTGCTTTAAGAAATTAAAGAGATTGTCTCACCATGCTGTTTCACAGAGCCACCGCAGCTTCAAATTCACAGTTCCTCACTCTTTCTGGTTAGGCTGTGGTGTTTCTATAGCAGTGATTAGCATATCAGCTCTGTATTTCCTGCTCTTCTAATTGCACTGACATGACTGTAGGAGATGTAATCTACAGTGCAGAGGATTTCAGAACCCAAAGTAAACAGTCAAAAGTAATTAATCTCCTTTGCTTGTTAGAGATCACACAATATGTTCTCCAGTTGCAGTTTCTCATGGTGATGCCACTCCCTGCTCTCTGTATATTCAGGACGGGAGAGCAGGGCAGTAACCATAGAAACCTGTGTGCAATCAGAGCAGATAAAATCTCTTTAATCACCTGACCAAGGTCATATCAAAAGAGGAATGTATTTGGAAAAAGTATTGATTAAACATTCCCTACATGTTGAAAGCTAATCTTTGTAGTGAGACAACCCTTTTAACTGCCAACTTTGCATCCATTATAGCTACACACCATGTGAGGTTATGTAAGGCCCCAATCAAATGGACATATTGGACGACATGTATGAACGAGGCTGCGCCAGAAGTCTGGCATCTTTTCAGCCCGACATCTCTCGCAGCCCCGTTTGCTATAGTATAAAATTGCCGGTACACCAAAATCAGGCACATTACAGGGCGCCTGCGGCACTTTGTAATGTGCCTGATTTTGGGGGGCATCGGGAGGCAGGATGCACTAGAACTGTACGAAGCTTTAGATTAATAGCTTCAGTACGGAAAATCCAGACGCATTACTGCTGGAGCAGGTATACCACTTTCAAAATGGTTTACCTGAGCCAGAAGTATCTTTTCAGTACTAGAATGCACTTGATTTATGACCCTTAGTAGACTGGGTTCATAGATCAGGCGCATTCTACACTATTCTTATGTGCTTTACAATCGGTGTCTAAGCGCCATAAATCATACATGTCGCCCATTGTGTTTTACAGTCATGTATATGCTTGAAAGTCTATGTCCTGAATGCAACAATTAGACTCCCCATAGTACCTATTCAAAACTGAACATACAACGTAGGTTTCGTATTTTAAATATGGAAATTTAATATACACAGGTGCAATATTCCAGTTTAAAAGAGGTCTTACAATAGTTAGAACGTTGTTTGGTAAACTGGTGCATTCAAGATGGGCAGTGAGAAATGGGTTTTTGAATTATTTAACGAATTGAGAATAATGTTAAATTTCCACAAGAAAATTGTATAAGTGACTGTAGTCTGAGAATGACCAGGGGAGACTATAAATATAACTATAGAGTGAGAATTGTCAGTAATTCTATGGTGTTGTCCCTGACTGAGCAGAAATCAGCATGGGTATTGGTGACAAGCCTAAAGGGAACCTGTCAGTTGGTTTATGCTGCCCTATATGAAAACATGATATGTCAGAGGGAGAGAAGCTGTAGCAATAGGTTATATCTGTGTGACCCCCCCCCCCCCCCCCCCCACCAACCCCCCCCCCCCCCCCCCCCCTCCCCCCTCTAGCCGTCCTTCAATAATTGTTGTTGAATACAATGACAATGCAACTTGTTAGTTTTGTGGTCAGGGACCTAATCAGACACATGTGTAATGACAGCTAATACCTCATGTAATAAAGTGCCTGAAGACATTCTCTGAGTGTGATGAATCATAAGCAACAACTAACAGAACAGAAGCCTAGCTCTGTGATATAAAGGTTTATATGATTTGGAGCAGGATTTGTAAGTACAAATCTGAATATATCCTTACCGGTCTCCTTAAAGGGGGTGTCTCACTATGAAGATCATAGTTGAAAATGTGAGGACCAAAAATCTAAGGATGTACGTCCTTGGTTACTATTGGCAAAGTGCTACGGTTTTAGAGAACGGGCTGGTTTACATGTGCTTAGCAACGAGTGTTGTTTTACTGGTCAGGAGAGCATTCTGTCCTGCCCAGCGTCGTGCACTTGCAAAGGAAAGGCATTAAGAGGAGGGGCAGGGATGTGTGTATGCAGCAGGAGGGAGAAAGCAGTAAGAGGATACAATACACACGACCCCCGTCATGTCCTCTCACTGCTTCTCCTCCTTGCCTGCCAATACAAAACATCCCTGCTCCTCCTCTTAACAGCCTTCCTTTGCAAGTGCATGACCTTGGCAGACAGAGATGCTTTCCTGACCAGTATACAAACACCATTGCTATAGCACCGTAAACCAGCCCGGTTCTCTAAACCGTAGCAGCTTTACCAAATAGTAACCAAGGACGTACATCCTTAGATTCTTGGTCCCCACATTTTCAACTATAATCTTCGTAGTGAGAAAACCCCTTTAAGAGACAGTTGAAGCTCTGCTGACCACACTCACACAGAATACGTCCAGAGTACACTGTCAATAACTATATGTGGGTGGGGTAAGCAATCAATTTCAGCGTCTCTCCCTCTATAATATCCTGCCCTCACATAGGGCAGAATAACCCACCTGATAGGTTCCCTTTAACTGCATTAAGGAAATGACTAATTACTGCTACCAAGAGAATAGCCCTGAGGCTATCACAGCTCTTGACTACAGCTTCAAAAGACAAGGAAACACTTCCTCTGACTGGAGAATAAAGAAGCTTCAAGCTCCAAAACAAACAAAGTTTCCTTTAACATAAGAGCCGTGAATCTTGAATAGCTGCCTAAGGAGCTTGTCACAGCAGGAACACTGGAGGGATTAAGAAAAGACTTAGACAATTAATCAAAAAAAAAAAATGAAAAATAGTAACATACAGAAACAAAGTTTTAAAATTACCTATACCCCTCCCTTTCATCCACATATCGGGTGACCTTGATGGACATATATCTTTTCTCAACCATACATGTAGCATGAAAATTTTTTTACTCGGGTCTTCTAGATGTTTCGTCCCTAAGACAAAAATTTTCAAGAGAATGGCTAGTGATGACTAAAAATATAATATTAAAAGAGCTACCAATCCCACTACTGTGTTCTGTGATTTCAGATGACTGAATCAATTCAGTACTAGTGAGGGACTGACCACATGGTCCTCTCGTCACTCTAATACTGCAGTTATTCTGCCAAAAATCACAGGTAGTTTGGCTGCATGAGAATGATTAGTTATGACCATTTCATTCTGAACAGTCCTTTACTGCTGAAAAACTCCTCAATACAATGACTAGGGGATTTCTGTAAAGAATAGCCAGCAACCCTTATGCCATGTTCTATGTGAAATGGACATAACACAGTGACTTCACTTTGGCCAATACTACACAGAAGCAGGCAACCAATGGCTACGAGTGATTGAAGGGGCCCCTAAAACACATCATCGTTTAAACCCCAGTTTTCAAGAGAATCTTTAATTTTAAAAAAATTTGCCAGCAGTTACAACTTGGTTAACATTTTTCCCTATTGTGTTTTAAACGAATATCTCCCAAATCAGGTACAGCGGGGCGCCCTAGGCATATCTTTTCGGGGCGAAGCCCCTTTTAAAACCCTTTTGCCCCGAATGAATACCCCTCCTAACTTTTCTCTGCTCGCTGCATAGAAAGCCCCCCACCACCAGAGCCCAGCATTTCCCCCAGGGGAGCAGGTTAGAGCACCCCCTTCTTCTGTGCCCCCTGACACCCCTCCCCCAAGCTACACCCGACAGCAAGGTTCCCTGCCCCCTCCTGCCGGGTCCGAGCAGATCGTCGGCCCCATCACTAGGGAAACCAAAAAGGGCTTCGGGTTTTCCTCAAGTTTTCCAAGCTGCCTAAACACCCGGGAGCTTCTAGGACCCCATGACCCTGCATAAGGTATGTCCTGAGGCAGGATGGAGCCTATCCCCCCACTCACATGTCTTGCTCATATACTGGACCTGTGTCACGAGGTACAGTATATTGTATATACAAACACATGGGACAGATATACACAAATGAAACAAAAGGTAAATACGGGACATGTGTAAAAACCTGTTCCTGTGTGATATTACATATATTAATTAATACACACACCCAAAACATGACTTTAAAACATGTATAATACTTATCTGGGTTTATATTTGATATATACGTCCCTTTTGTGAATACACGTGTGTGTATGTGGTGTAGTTTTATATAAATTATATACTGTAATATACCCCGGGGACATATATACCAAATGTAAACACGGTAAATCCGGGACATGTGTATATACTTCCCGTGTGTATATTACAGTATATATTTTTATATACACACTACCCCCATAAAAATAAAATATTTAATTTAATTTAATATTTTTAAATATAATATAAATATATACCACACACATAACCAAAAATGTCCTTCACACGGGGACGTAATACTCAAATGAAACCCGATAAGTATTTACATTTTAAATACTGTGCCTGTGTGAATACACTTGTGTATGTGGTTTGGTTGTTTATATATTATAATATTGGTGTGTGTGTATATAAATAATAAATTTAAACTGTAATATACCACAGGAACAGTATTTTAAACATGCCAGTATTTACCTGTGTGTTACATTTTGTAAAGTTCTGTGTTAAACGGGTAGGGCCATCTCAGGGAAAATAATCGATGATTAAAGTGGTCAAGCAAATAAAAAGTTAAAAAAAAAAAAAAAAAAAAAAACCCCAAACATATAAATTTTTTCCCCCTTTACAAATGTTGTGAATGAAAAATTGTAAAAAAAAAAAATACACAATTTGGCCCTCACCCCTGTGGTATCACCCTGCTATAAAACTGATTTTTAAACCCCCCCCCATGAAACTGCACAAAATTTTTTGTTTTAAAAAAAACCCATTTTTTGTTCATCCCAATGAAAGAAATTGAATAAAAAAGCATCAAAAAGTCCCCATGAGCCCCAGTACGTACCCAAAGAAAAAAAGTTATGGGTATTTGAAAGGGTTTAATTTTTGGGGATTGCTGTAATCGTGTTATGCCCCACAGTGAGCGCTGTAAAAAAAATCAAAAAAACACTTCCAGGATTTTTATACACTTTGCCTCATAAAATTAGAATACAAGGGATCAAAAAAATATATGCCCAAAAAAGGTACAATAAAAATTTTCTCATCCTCACAAAATAAGCCTTTTCAAAGCTCTTCAACATAAATGAAAAAAAAAGTTATAGAGAAAAAAGAAAAAAAATGGAAAAACTGTGTCATTTTGGAGTTAAAAAATACATCAGCCAAAATACCCCTTTGTTCAACTAAAGAGGCACTTTTGGCCCCCAAATTTTTGGGGAAAAAAAAGGATGCAAAAAACCATATTTTGAATCCACAGGAAGTTAGGGGTGGCAATGCTGTAGGCCGTGGGGGTGGAGGATGGGGTTGTGGTGGATACCATAGCAAGGAGTCAAAGGGAGGGGCTCTGTGCTGGAAGCTAGCGGCGGGTTTTTTTTCTCCCCTTCATCATAGGATTGCCGAACATCTAAAAGGCATTAAGGGGTAAAAAACGGGCTACAACCCGAGCCCACCATGCGAGGGACACGCTTTTCCCTTTCACTCCCGCTAAAAAGGGCCCTGCCCGAATGTTTTAAGACCCTAGCAACGCCCCTGGGTAGCAGTGTGCACAAATGTCCACAGACTAGTTACTCAGTCTACAAAGGATTCATATCCACTGCCGGGGTCTTCCTGATTTATATCCTGTGTAGGTTCCAATAGTTTATATGCCATTTATGACCCTTTACAGTGTATATCGATGCTTAGGACAGAGCAGACTTAATGCACACTGTTGTGACGCAAGATGATCTGCCAGCTTTATCTATACAGAACAGAACACAAAAAGCAAAAAAAAAATTAAAATTGCTATATAAATAATGGAGAAAAGCTAAGCCATATCAGTTATACAAACTGGAACTCACCCAGAACTGTAATAAATCCTGATGCCGAACCAGGGACCACGTTTTGTGGCGGAATTAATTTCATTGGAACTGAAAGATCTGTTGGCGTGCTCCCTATAAACCAAAAAGAAAGATTCTTAAATTTGTACTATTATTAATTTTCAAAACTTTTTTTCAATTTAAAAAAGAACATTTCTACAAGAAAGCCACATAATAGATCTGATAAAACCCCCAAACTACGCTGATTACACAACACTGTACTTAATCTACACTCCTGAATATCGTATTTTTTTGTTTTGAGGAATTTTAGTGATTTGACCTTCTTCTAATTGTTGACCTCCACAGCCATGCTCTACATAGTAATAGTGGTAAATAATAAAATTATTTCTGCCTGAGTCAGGTAGCGGAGCACAGGGACGGGCATAATATTTTTTTGGGGCACAGTGGGGATTATTACTCATTTGAGGAGTCACAGAGGGGATCATAATTCATTTGAGGGCGTACAATCAGGATTATGATTAATTTCTTTGGGAAACGGTAGGGAATGTAATTTATTTTAGGGAGCACAGTGGAAATTATAATTTAAGTTAGTACTCATTAACTTGACTTAGAAATTGATATATTTGATTATTAAAGTATAAACAGAAAGGCATCCAAGTAGGGAACCTGTTGTTAAAACTTTGAATTCCAGCTCTGTGTCTTGAATTTGTTGGTAATGCTATGGATCCATCCACCGTTTATTGATCCTTAAAACCCCAAATTTAACAATTTGTATTTATAATGAGCTTATGAGGGAGCCCATCTAAACCGTTGTAACAAAAAGGAATTGTCCAAAACCTTTAAGCCCAGATTCGCACATTGGATAGAAAAGTTTGACATGGTTTCCTCAGCGGAAAATCAATTTCTCCCTAGGATTTTTACTTAACAGATAAGTTTTTCACCTGGTTTGGATGTAGGTTAGCCCCATATCAATGGGGCTGTCCCATGTGCCTCCGGACCAAGCAAGAGCCGCTCAAAAGAAAGAAAATGTTAATTAGTTTTTTTAATATCACAGATTCGAAATCCATGGTGTGAAAAGGCCAAGCTGTATTC